>NW_026467635.1:0-10000 GCF_026875155.1 Cherax quadricarinatus
TTTTTTTTTAGATAATTTCCTAATTTTAAATTTCTTCTATGTCTTTCCATCTCCGGTAGTGCTTACCTTCGTCTGTGTTTATCTTTGCAGATACACAAGAATGAAATGTCTAGGTAATCTTTCATGCGACTATTCATTCCCGTTCTAGTCTGGATATTACATTAAACTCATTAAACTAGTTCTAAATTGAGCAAAATCTTTTCGCTGAACTATTTTTTAAACTTTGCTATTAATCGCAGTCTGGAGCGGTAATCACTGCAATAACGACTGCCAACGAGAGTTTTCTGCACCAATTACCACAACTTCGCCACGTCCTAGATCCACTTTACACCTGTCACAATTAATCGAGCCGGAGAAAGTAAGTCTGCCACACACGGTATACGTTTTAATAAATCTACAGCAGTTTCAGCGTCAACTTCTGCCTCTTCATGAACTCTCGAACGAGAGATAGAGAGAAGCTCTCATATCAGAAGCCAACATACACAGTTGGTGTATACATTTACTCTCTCCTTAATTGTTGAGCTTACTGTAATTCTCCTTTCCCATCTTCGATGACATTATTTTAATATGTAATTAAGCGATGTCTTCCTTCCCAAATCTCGGCATACCTCATATGCATCATCATTTCTCACGAAAACAATAGCGGTGGGAATAAGTCTCAGGAGTTTTTGCTTGGTTACCGCTCATTTTCTTTTCACTGAGGCATTGACCGCTTGTAAAAGCACTCACGCTCATGTTAGAATGTGGGAATAAACCACACCAAGGGCGGGGATTGAACTCGTGGAGAGTGAGTCGTAAAATGCCAGCAGGCCCAGTAGCTTACGCGCTGGCCTGGGGTTTTACGACACACTGGCCACGAGTTCAATCCTCGCCCGTGGTATGGCTTGTTTGCAATCGTGTCTTTCCGATTGCAAATAACGCAGAGCGTAGGAATGTTATGGAGGAGCGTCGAAATGATATGGAAGAGCGTGAGGATGATATGAACGGGCGTGGGGAGGATATGGAAGAGTGTATGTACTCGTATGTACTGCCATGTGTTAAATTTAGGAGACAATAAACCAGCAGTACTTTTTACGCTTATTATTATCAGTAGTAGTAGTAGTTAGTAGCAGCAGCAGCAGCAGCAGCAGCAGCAGCAGCAGCAGTAGTAGTAGTAGTAGTAGTAGTAGTAGTAGAAGTAGTAGCAGTAGTAGTAGTAGTAGTTGTTGTACTAGTAGTAGCAGAAGTAATAGCAGTAGTAGTAGTAGCAGTTGTTATATTAGTGCTAGCATTATTATTATTATTTTTATTATTATTATTAAATTTACAGAGGAGAACTAAACCCTTGGATTTCTTCGATACCAGATAAATCTAAATTTTTACAACGTTACTGCCCATGGTGGTCAACCCAGCTTTACATACCAAAATTATTTAAAAAAAAAATAATGTAAAGGTGCATAATAAGTAACTCCGCACTCGCAGCGACGAGAATTAAATCCACTTGAAGCTACATGTTTGTTGGCTAAATATTTACCTTACTAGTCAGTCAGTTTTATTGCATTATTATCTTACCAATTAATTCGAAACTTTGTTGTGGGTTAAGGCATTTTGGGTAATATATAAATATATCCAGGAGAAATTATGTGCCATAAATCCTCAACAAGACATCAGTTGATGAGTTACGCGAGGAATTTAATGAATATTAATGACTATAATGTTCAAGGTTCATTATTTATGACTTATGTATTACCATAATATACATTAAGGAAACATAAAATGTAATGCCGGAGGCTATATGCAGATGCTGTGAAAAATTTTTAAGGACCTCGTTCAAGAAGTGAACCCCCTCAAAACTACCTCGTCACTTCCATCAAGGTTGAGCGACTGAACAATTCATAATTTCCATTACTTTAACTATATCTAGTAGGTTCGTCATCATTGCATTTGGCTTAAGAAGCCCGCTGCACAGGCGAAAACTTTCATCAATAAAGATACCAAAGTTTAACATATGTGTTTTATTCCTCTACATGTCTGACACAGCAACACTACAATATCCTGGTACAGAGGACACTTGCGACTCTACGGCTTCTTTAGGATCGACTATGTTTCCAACGCTGTGTCGAAATTTCCACAATGAATTAGTTCCACTGAAGGTTTTAAAATGGTCCGTAGACCCAAAATTGCAAAAACGAATACTTGAAGTAACTCAAAGTAAATTGCTGTGGTGGCTAAGTAGCACACCATGACTAAATTTATCAAACTCTCTTTATGTATAATAGCTCGTTGATTCAGTGATTATTGGCTCCACTTTTTGTGATTGGTAAATGTTAGGCAGGAATTGAATAGCCTCAAACCTAAGTTACAACGGCGCCATTTGTTTGTAAAATGGACTTGCTCTCATCAGTCTTGTGTATATTTTTCATGTGAATATTACTTTATGTTAATACTTCATTCCTATCAAGTTACTCCATGTAAATGAAATCCATAAATGTTACCCACCATAGTCTGAACTACTTACATATTTCTGAGTGCTTACTTATTTATGTATACACGTTTGTTCCTATGGGACCAAAACTATGTAAATGGTGTGCCGTCTTTAATGTATAAACTGTAATAAAATAATTCTGTGGCTGTAACAGTTTCTACATCCTACTGAAATCTGTTCTGATATTTTACCACTGTCAAGCACTGTCTAACATACTTTCGGCACAGTTTACAACTGTGACCTCTTTTCCTTATTGTAGGTGTTAAGAAATCCATTTGATCTATTCAATCGTATTAGTTTATAACCTCAAATGTTCATGTGCATGAACAATCACCCTGACTGGCTGGAGGTCTCATTTGCCTCAAAACAGAAAGGAATCTACCGATGTGGAGAAATTTGCATTCAGGTGGCGCCATCGTTCAGTCACGGTAGAAGCATGAACCATCGTTGCGATCGCTGGAATATATGTTGGCGTGGATTCGTGATGTTTTTTTACCCCACCGCTACAATTAGCAGCAATCAATCAGCTAAATTTAAACAGAACACATGTTCATTAGGACGCTATTCGTGTTCAGAAAAACATTTCCAGGAGCTCAACTCCAGAAGCTCTTCTCAGGATCTTATCTCCAGCTCATCTCCGGTGGCTCATCTCCAGGAGCTAGTCTCCAGAATTTTGGGTTTACAGATACTTGGCAATGTTATGACAGATTTGTTTGCAAATAAATTATTTATTGATTAATACATTTTCAATAAGTTTCATAATCTTAGGATTTCTACCCAAACAAAAGCCCACAAACTTACTGCCTGTGACATAGCTGTGATCGGTTTCAAGGACTCTTCTGTCCTAGCAATTAAGCTACCATGATGATTGTCTGGTCAACCAGGCTGTCGCTGTTAGAGACCTGCTGACCAATACACAAATAACCCGCACATAGGAGAGAGGAGGAGCTTATTACTACGTTTTGGTCCGACTTTTACCATTTACAAAGTCACAATGACTTTGCAAATGGTCCAAATTGGACCGAAACGTCGCGGTAAGCTTCTCTCTAGTATGTGCGAGTTATTTGTGTATTTTCCAGCCACGGTTTTGTACCTTTTCATTCTTCCTGCTAGCCAACATAATCATCACAGCCTTGTTGATCTGGCAGTTACTATAAAAAAAGAATATATAACTCTCGATTTGTATACTCTCGCCCGAACAGAGAAGCTGGTCCATCTAGAAGTTAACAGAATATTCTTCCATTCTCGGCTGGCAATTCATAAGTCTGTCATGTAGAACAAGCAAACAGTACCATAATTATGTGCAAATGGCAACAATAATGCAACATGAGCCAATTTAATGCAATTTTCAACGTGAATTCCCATTGCTGACTGTTATCCGAGTGCATTACATGCTTAAACGAGCAAGTGGAATGGCGATCTTTTGATATCCGTTAAAATCGAATTTATTCAACCATCATAAATAAAAATATTACATTATAATGACCTCTGATAATATATTTAACTGTAGCGCAAAACCTTTTCATTGTAACGAATCATTTATTGTTGAAAATTGAGACACTTATGCGACATATGGGAATATTTATTAAGGAAACGTTTCGCCACACAGTGGCTTCATCAGTTCAATACAAAGCAGAGAGGGGTAAGGAGAGGAGGAGTTTGAGGTAATCAGTCCCTCTTGTAAAAAGTACAGCATATGGCGAGAGAAATGGCTTATATACTGTAGACAGGTGAGAGGAAGCAGGAGGAGGCGGGGTCACAGTGGAACCATCCACTAGTGTAAGTAGGTCTTCGTCCAAAGGTTGGACAAGTATTGAAGAATTCCTTGTATCAAGTTCCCATGATGTTGCAGTGTCTGACAGATGTGATAAATAGTTTTCAAAACACACAAGTTGAAGATTGAGAGATTTATGCAACATTTATCACATCTGCCATGAAAAAAAAGAATTTTGTTTCGTTGAATCAAAATACCTTGGGACATTTTTTAAACTTATATTCCGAGTGTGTTTTATCCTGGTTTGCTACATACTAGGATAAATGTTCGAGTCTCTGAACCTAATATATATATATATATATATTATATATATATATATATATATATATATATATATATATATATATATATATATATATATATATATATATATATATATATATATATAAATATATATATATATATATATAATATATATATATATATATATCATATATATATATATATATATATATATATATATATATATATAATATATATATATATATTATATATATATATATATATATATATATATATATATATATATACATATTAGGACGTATTATAGATAAAAAATCACAAATAAAAACAAATCAGAATACAATTAAGACTGAAAATATGACTACAGGCAACTTATGCTACTCGGGCAACGTATCATGTACTTAAGGCAACTTATAATGACACTAAGGCAACGCTTATTGTCGCGAAGGCAATTAACTAAGTTTAAATAAGGTTAATTAAGATTAATTGTTTAAGTGAGAAGGTTAATTAATGGCCAACATTTTTGCCAAAACTTTCAGGGAGGTATATTTTAACTCTATATATATTTTCGAGATAATGAGATGCTTCTTATGCCATTTACAGTGTCGCTTTTTGTAAGACATCAGATATAATGGTTAAGAGACAAAATGGACACGAAATACCATAGATAAGAGAAACCACTTGTTCTGTGGTATGATTTGTGTATCTTAGTTATGCTAAAATTCATTGTCATTTAAAATAATTTTGGCCCTTTTAGGAGAATTCTTTTCATTTCTTATTTTTCTGCTAAAATGTCTGAATTCAATTTCATAATGTGTGGAACTTTTCAATGTTAAATTTACCGGACAACAACTTCTTCCACATACTTCTGATACCTTGAATTTTAAATGAACGTAGCGTTCTTTCTAGTACTGAGACGGAAAGTAGAGGAAGGAGTGATGTACTAGAAGGGAAGTAGCGGAGGCTCTCGTAGAGGATGTAGTAGAAGTAATGGTGTTACTAGTAAACGAAGTAGTTTTAGCACTAGAAGAGGAAACAGTGAAGACACTAGTAGAGGAAGAAGTGCAGATAACCTCTATAAGTGAATCTTCGTCAGTTTTGAGGAATTGCTTTCTAGCCCCTGGACCTTGTCTTTTTCCCAGTGTGTGTGATGCCTCTTCCCTTCAACTCTCCATCGGTCTTATCGTATTAACATTTACATTCGTGTATAGAGTTTGTCTCTACTGCTTCCTCCCCTCTTCCCTTCCTTTATAATCCAAGGATTACGATAGCCAGAAGGGTAAAACAGGGATGAAAGGCAAATGTGAGAGAAGAAAATACTGAGGAATACTCAGAGACAAAGGTAGAACAATCTGCTAGAGACAATATATGAAAAAAGTATATAAAAAATGCACATTATATAATCCATTCGATTTGAGTGATTTGCGTGTAAAAAAGAGAACAGGAAGAAATCATTGAGGAAAAACAAAACACATAAGGCTGAATTTAAAAGTATTCTGTTTTATGAGGCAGATATGGAAACAGATAAGGAAATTAGCCACGTTAACAAAACTCAAAATCATGAAGGAAGACAGGATTCAGAAGATCTTTATTAACAAGATACCACTTTCTGCCTCTCCATTCTCCAGATCAAACAAGACCTAACCCCTCACACCTCTAACTAAATTCACTTGTCTCTTCACCCACCAATCCTCTACATGCCCTAAATTCCCAATTAGCCCCAAATTCCATTTTTTATAAAGTGTATCTTCCTTGGTCTCTTTATACTGCTCTCTCCCGTCACAATCTGAACCTCTACAAATAAAATAACTTCGTGGACACTGAGAAGTTTATTTTCAATAATATATTCAAGAAGAAGCGCTGAAACTGTAGAGGTCATACAGTGTCTATGGAATGAGAGACACTTCTTATGAAGCTAAGAGTCACATAGCTCCAACTATTTAGATAAAGAGCCCGTCACCAGCACCGAGGTTCCTCTCCCCCTCCCTCAAATTATACTGAGAGAGGTAAAAGCCTGTTCAGATCATATACGACAGTCTCCTTGGCGAGAGAGCGAAGAGAGAGAGAGAGGAGAAGATGAGAGAAGAGGAGAGAGAGAGAGAGAGAGAGAGAGAGGAGCGAGAAGAGAGAGAGAGAGAGAGAGAGAGAGAGAGAGAGAGAGAGAGAGAGAGAGAGAGAGAGAGAGAGAGAGAGGGAGGGAGGGTTGCTGAGAGAAACTTCACCTGAACCGATATGTCCCAGACACAATGATACATAGGAAACAAGACTCACACACAATGAAACGTGAACCGACGACCAGATTATTACACAAAGAAGCATAGATTAACACTGCCCATACAAGAAGTTACAGGGGACCAACAGATAATATACCCTCAGTGTCAACAAGTCCCAGACATGACAGTACATAAACCAACACGTCGCAGACATGACGATACACTGACCAACGCTCCCGGAATAAATTGATGCGTCATATTGCAGGCAGACTTATGTATTATTGCATGCACCAACACCTTGAAACCACAGTGAGAGGCAGACCAACATGCAAGGGCAACATTAACCCAATGTGTTTGTTTTTTATGGTTGCTAAGAGCACTGCTTTACCTGTTCCAATAGGGAATATTGATGATTTATATCTTTCAGTGAGACTCGTTAATCCAAAATGCAATGTTCAAGAGCCATAAAGAGAAAATATTTTCAATCGTCATGCGATTTTTGTCCTCAGTGGTTTAATATGGTAAGAAGAAACATTATAAACAATATATATATAATATATATATATATATATATATATATATATATATATATATTATATAATTATATAATATATATATATATATTTATATATATGTATATAATATATACTATATATATATATATCTATATATATTATATTTAATATATATATATATATATAATATATATATATATATATATATAATATATTATATATATTGATAAATATGTTTAATTCATATCCTACTGTATTCAAATATTCTGATTTCTAAACAATTTAAACAAATGGCTCCCTTTCGTGACTACAGTGTTTGCATGGGAAGGTTTGGCTCACACCACTTTAATCACCTTTGTACTATTGATCTGCTGGCCGTGTGAAAACCAACGCAATGATGAGCAGCAGCTGGTATGACTCAAACATTCATTTTTATTTCTCATCCCTCAGGGAAATTGCAATCAAAGAATTAGAGAACAGTTTCCCATATACTATAACAGTGATAATAAAATAGAAGAAAGTAATCAGAAGCTTGACTGCCATATTTACTTGGTAACAACTAACCAGACCGTCCTTATACCGTAAAGACAAATGTATTGTTTTCAACGATATATGCGCTGCCTGATGATATCTTCTCAATTATATAACTTTCATACTACGGGTTGAAAATATGCAAATTGGAGCTAATTTTTATTATATAAATTGAATTATACTTAAAACAGCCAATAAAATTTTGGTTTTGATTTAGATCATTTACACATAGACTGATATACATGTGTTTTGAGGAGTGTTTAGAAGGCGAGTTGCGGCGGCAGCATCGTCAAAGTTTGCATTTTCCTGGTGCCATTTTCAGTGACACGACCAGGACTGTAGAGATGTTCGAAAGTGAGAACAATAAAACTTTCTTGTTTTGTTCGTTGTCCGTGCATGAAAAGACTGACGATTTGTAGATCATATGCAGGACTCAAGATCTGAACGATAAACCAAAGTATATTCCAGTTTTAGGAATGCAAATGAGATACGCAGAAAAACAATGTGTAAGTTGGCAAGACCATCATAAGCGTATAAACTTTCTCTCTTTACAGGAATAAGTAACTATTGAGAACTTGTTGTTCAAGTTTCTTCGCCAACATCTTTTGCTCCCTGAAGATGGTCTCTGTATTCCTATAACTGATTTAGCGCATATCAGTCCACTAATTAAATGAGTTTTCAAAAGAGTAATGGATACAGATACAAAACTGCCAGCAGGACTGCTCTTCAGATTTAATTTAAACTGTATATGAAACAATGCTTACATCTGCTGTGTTTTGTTTTTTAAACAAAATCTACACCGACTAAGAGTATTTTTTTATTGATTGTATCATCTGAAACAAAATTTCGTATTTTAGTACTGATGAATGTTGCGGTATATGATTAACGAAATTTAAATCGACACTGACATTCAAGTTTGTTAAGAAGAAAATATTTTACTTTCGTTCTCCCAAATAGTGATAGAGAAAAAATATACTTGGCACTGGGGAAAATGCTGTAAATGAAATCATCCGTAAAAACCGATACAAAAATTTCAATAAAAAAATAAGCTATCCACTTTTTTATTTACATAAAAGAAAAACTCTTGTACAATAATATTTCTGGTTTATCTTATTATTATTAAAGATTCGCCGGTATTCTCCCGGCCCGGGCCTTTTCCAAGTGGTGGCCCGGCCTCGGCTCCCTCTTTAGGGACTGTCTGAGACCTAAGTCTCCCATGGGAGGAGGCACAAGTACCTCCTCATCTTTGGGACCAACTGTCCCCAGGCCTAGCCACAAGCTAGGCCTCTCTGGTCTGCCATCCCCGCCCCAAGGGGGCAAATGGGAATGACAGTCTTATGAGCTAAAGGCTCGGGCTCAGGCACCTACCCTACCCTAGAAGGGTTAGGCATGGTGTCGATCGCTCTCTCTCTGGTTTATCTTATTATTATTATTATTATTATTAAAGATTAGCCGGTATTCTCCCGGCCCGGGCCTTTTCCAAGTGGTGGCCCGGCCTTGGCTCCCTCTTTAGGGACTGTCTGAGACCTAAGTCTCCCATGGGAGGAGGCACAAGTACTTCCTCATCTTTGGGACCAACTGTCCCCAGGCCTAGCCACAAGCTAGGCCTCTCTGGTCTGCCATCCCCGCCCTAAGGGGGCTAATGGGAATGACAGTCTTATGAGCTAAAGGCTCGGGCTCAGGCACCTACCCTACCCTAGAAGGGTTAGGCATGGTGTCGATCGCTCTCTCTCTCTGGTTTATCGTTAAGGTTCTTCCATTATACAGCAACAAAATTTATATAAACGATAGCCTACCACTTATATGGTAAGCTATCGTTTATAAGAATATAAAAAAATTTTCAAATGCTGCATAATATAGCTTAATATAGAAGAGAATAAGGAGCAGAAAGAGGAGGAGAAAGAGAAGGAGGAGGAAGAGGAAGATTATATGCTAGGTAAAAGTGCACAAATGCAATTAATTCAGCATTTTTTTGTGACAAAGTTCCGCGCTCCAATAGCTTTTTCAGGCCGTTTCAAGCAATACAGAGACACAGAAGGTATATCTAGGTATAGAGTGAGGTACAAAATATAATATTATCGTTGTAGGTAGTAGTAGTAATAGTAACAGTACTTGTGGTGGCAGTAGTAACAGTTGTAGTACTTATAGTAGGTATATGATGGCAGACCAAACCATACCACGGGTGGGGCTAAAACCCTCGATCAGAGAGTCACGAAACTCCAGACCGTCGCGTTAGCCACTGGACCAGCTAGCTACAATA
>NW_026467635.1:15000-20000 GCF_026875155.1 Cherax quadricarinatus
GACACTCTTGTCTACCTACTTGGCCTGGGTAAAGCTTACTGCTCATGTTATGCCAACAAAAACATGTCTGTGAAAAGAATGCTTATTTGTGAAAGCACTCAACCCAAAAGTAAAATCCCCGTAGTTAATACAGAGATTTACATTTGTAAAAGCGATAATAATGTGTAAGCCGAGTTGCTTATCAAGTGTAAAACCCAACAGCTGCAAGTGTACTAACATCAAAAATACTTTAATTCCTAAAATACTGAAGGGATCAAATTAACTTTTCAGCGCTATATACTCTGAGAAATATTAACTATCTGGTGTATATAAATGAAAAGTAAAAAAAGAGAACACCCGAATATCGTATTTTTTTCATTAACTTCGTATGCGCTAATAATTTATTTTACAGCTAATAATTTATTTTACAGCTAATGCTAAAGCACAGGTTATTTTATTACTGTCTCCATCATTAAAATCCACTCTGTATTCGACCGTAGAAGCCTGCTGCTCATGAGAAACTTTTGAGAAATGAAGATACCCAGGTGCTGCATATTTGTCCTTTTCATCAACTTGTCTGCATGATATACCATTAATAATATTAAGGTGGAGAGGGAGGTGACGGAGAAGGTGAGGAGGGTGGGGATTGTAAGAAAGAGGTGAGAAAGATAGGGCTAGAGACATTCCTCTTGTAGTGGGAAAAATGAAGAGGGAAAATCTGGAAAAAAACTAGGGCGAGAAAGTGGAGCAAAGAGAAAGAGAGGAAGTAGAGCAAAGAGAAGAGAAAATATGAAGGTAACAGAAGAGCTACAAACCGGAAGTGGAAAGGGAAGAGATGGATGAAATAACATTTGGCAAAGCCAGACGAAGGTGAAGAAATTATTCACATACTGGATCAGAGAGATAAAACGCGTATACGAAAGGGAAAACCGGAGGGCATAAACCTGACATTGGTGGCACAACATGCCACGAGTGTAGGAACAGTACACAAATAACCCGCACATAGGAGAGAGGAGCTTACCACGACGTTTCGGTCTGACTTGAACCATTTACAATGTCAGTGGTCCAAGTTGGACCGAAACGTCGTCGTAAGCTCCTCTCTCCTATGAGCGGGTTATTTGCGTATCGTTCTAGTCACGGTATTGTGGTTTTTTGTTAGTTATTGAGTATAGGAACAATTAGCACTGGTGGCACAACATGGCACACATAGAACACCTGAATCTGGTAGCACACAATGATATACATAAAAGACCTGAGACTGAAGCCATTATATTTGGCATTTGTGGAAGAAAAAACACACGAGAGTCAAAACACGGGTAGCGATGCATGACACGGATGGCAAAACACTTTGACACTAGAGACGGA
Source organism: Cherax quadricarinatus (assembly GCF_026875155.1). Taxonomy (NCBI): domain Eukaryota; kingdom Metazoa; phylum Arthropoda; class Malacostraca; order Decapoda; family Parastacidae; genus Cherax; species Cherax quadricarinatus. The sequence continues at coordinate 16,345 of NW_026467635.1, forward strand.
ACATGTTCCAGACGACAAGATATCAGATTATGATCCACAATGATTCATTTATATTCGTTAAGCTTCATTCTAAAAAAAAAATTTTTACAGACCGTATTGCAAGATTATGTAATAAGCAGGAAGGCACAACATTGCTGTCGACATAAAATGCTAATAAATTATGTACATTTTTACCAAGGATAAGCCATCCAAATCAAACACTATGACTAATTTCCTCTGGGGTTCTTAAGAAAGAAATATAAAATTCGAACGATGTACAGAAGACTGAAAATTAACTGAAGATGTTTACAGGAATACATTTCGTTCTTGGTATTTGCACTGAATAAGAATAACAAAAAAAAAAAAAGGCACAGTACCGTGACTGGAAGCTTTGATATAACAGCAAGGGAGGACATATCTTAGTGGTGAGGGATATATCAATGATGAGGGATATATGTGATGAGAGATATATCAGTAAGGGGGATATATGAAAAGGGAGATATATCAGTGAAGGGGGGATATATGAGAGGGAGGATATGTCAAAGATGGGTTTTATCAGTGAGATGAGAGATGAATATTTTTGGAATATATATCAGTGGGGAAAATGTCAATAAGGGGATACATCAGTAAAAGGATATATCAGTAAATAGATATATCGATAGGGGATATATCATTGAAATCCTAGAAAAGTTAGGGATACAGCAGTAAAGTGAAATATTAGTTAAGGGTTATAGTTGAGAGGTCATATATCAGTAATAGGGATGTACCATTTAGGTCATATATTAGTGAGATGATATATAAATGAGAGGATGTATCATTGGGGGAATAAATTTGTGATGGGATATACCAGTGAAATCATATATCATAAATCAGAAAGAGGATATATCGGTGAATTCACATATCTATGTTACCAACATGGGGATATATCATCCTGGGATATATCATCCTGGGATATATCATCCTGGGATATATCAGTATAAGGATATATTAATGTAGGGGAGTGGTAAAAATAAATCACATATAATTAAATAAAATGGGAAACACACTTCTAAGGAATTACATGTATTAACAAAATTAAAAACTCGACTCAATTCTCCAATGTGATTCGGAAGGCCGTGAGATGAAACAAGAACACGGCAAGGATAGAGAGGTCGTTGGTTGAGAGGGAGGGTGAAAGTAAATTTACGGTAGGTGATGAAAGATGGGGGTAAGGGAGAGAAAGAGAAGTAGGAGGAAGAATAGGGGAAAAATATGAGAGAAGCAGAGAGCAAGTCCAATGTTTTGTGCTGCGGACCCTTGGTGGAAGGTGACAAGAGAGAAGTCGGTAACAGGGCAGTGGGACGAGCAGGAGGAATGACTGGAAAAAGACGGGAGATAATGACGAGTGTGAATAATGGAGAGTGGAAAGGAGGGAAGATTGGTGAGAGGATTATTATTATTATTATTATTATTATTATTATTATTATTATTATTATTATTATATTATTATTATTATTATTATTATTATTATTATTATTATTATTATTATTATTACTGTTTTTTATATTATAATTATTATTATCATAATTTATTTTATTATTATTTTTTTCTATTATTAGTAGTAGTATTATACTAAAATTATTATTATCATTTTATTATTATATTATTATTATTATTATTATTATTATTATTATTATCATTATTATTATTATTATTATTATTATTATTATTATTATTATTATTGCATTCATGGGGAGTGTTAAAGCTGTAGGGAACATACAGCGCCTGATGGAAATAGGGTGCAATTAGAGTTATTCCTAAGAAAGGGAGGATAGCTCCGGTTCCTTGAATCAAGAACCCCTTAGAGGGAAGGTGTGAAAAAAAAAGCGAATGAGAGAGACGGGAAAATGATCGAGATAGGGTGCAAGGGAAAAACAGTGTAAAAGCGGGCGGGAAGAAGTTAAGGTGGGAAGAAGAGATGGTGGATATAGGGAAGGAGGATAGGTTGAAGGGATGGAGGAATGGAAACGTTGAGGAGCGGGAGGAGAGGGTGGGTAGAGGGATTGGGAAGGGGAAAGGGGTTGTTTGAGGGAGAGGAAGGAGGGGGTGGGTCGGAGGAGAGGGATGATGGGGTGGGTTGAAGGCGAGGAAGGAGGGGGTGGGTCGGGGAGAAGGGGGGGGGGGCACTGATCAAAACATGGAACTCACTTACGGTGGGTTAGTTACATAGGTTATATGAACCTTTTGTTTTTTATTTTTTTTTTTCGTGTTTTTAAAGCAAAACTCGATGTTTTCTTCCGATTTACATACATTCGTGGTCATTTAGTCCTCACTATATTTGTTTATGCGATCATGTCGCACAGGAATGTAAAAGATTCTGGTGATTCTAAATTCTAAACGCACTTAAGAAAAGAAGTGTATTTAGTTATTCTTACATTTACTTACACACGCTAACCATGATAAATATATATATATATATATATATATATATATATATATATATAAACACTCATCTCTGGCTGAAGGAGACTCGAACCTACGAACCTTAGGACAAGGTACACAGTGCTTTACCAATCTACCCACACTGGACCAGTGTGGGTAGATTGGTAAAGCACTGCGTACCTTGTCCTAAGGTTCGTAGGTTCGAGTCTCCTTCAGCCAGAGATTTAGTGTTTGTGTATATTTCGCATGCTCTCGCGAATTCCTGCATTATATATTATATATATATATATATATATAATATATATATATGTCGTGCCGAATATGTAAAAACTGGCCAATTAGCAAGAACTCATTTAAAATTAAGTACTTTCTCAAATTTTCTCTTATACGTTTAAAGGCATATTTTTTTCATTAATGTTAATGTAATTTTTTTTAATTTTGCACCAAAAGAATCTTAAAAAACTTAACCTAACCTTATTATAACAAGAACAATTTATTTTAGCCTAACCCAACTAATATATTTTTAGATTTGTTTACAGTAATTTAATACTAAACAAACACAGTGAAATATATTTTTTTCGTTAGGTTCAGAATGATTTTGGCGAAATTATTGCATACACAAATTTTCACTTGTCCTATATGGCAAGATGTGCGTTGCTATTTAAGCCAAGATCGCAAGTTCTGCCCATTCGGCACGACATATATTATATATATATATATATATATTATATATATATATATATATATATATATATATATATATATATATATAATATATATATATATATATATATATATTATATATATAATATCTTCAATGGCGAAACATTTCAACTGGGCAGTAGATGAAGAAACTTTATATATATATATATACACACACATAATGCAAAACAATCGTAGACAGGCGATCTTAACAATGTGCCTGGAGTTTATCTGGAGAGAGTTCCGGGGGTCAACGCCCCCGCGGCCGGGTCTGTGACCAGGCCTCCTGGTGGATCAGAGCCTGATCAACCAGGCTGTTGCTGCTGGCTGCACGCAAACCAACGTACGAGCCACAGACCGGCTGGTCAGGAACCCAATTTAGGTGCTTGTCCAGTGCCAGCTTGAAGACTTCCAGGGGTCTGTTGGTAATCCCCTTTATGTATGCTGGGAGGCAGTTGAACAGTCTCGGGCCCCTGACACTTATTGTATGGTCTCTTAACGTGCTAGTGACACCCCTGCTTTTCATTGGGGGGATGTTGCATCGTCTGCCAAGT
>NW_026467635.1:25000-32500 GCF_026875155.1 Cherax quadricarinatus
CCTAGGAGGAAATGATAGATCAAGACTTGTCCCTAGTAGTGAAGAAAAGAAACATTTCGCAGAACAAGATTCAACTGGGTTAACGTTTCTGTGTGTAAATATCTTAAAAGATCGAAATGTCTAGTAAACGATTATCTATCCATATCGAATCTTTTCTAAACATTTGTGGGTACCACACAATTTAAGTATAATAAATCTCAATTAAGTTCTAACACTACCCATAAGATCGGTTTCGGATATTGAAGTTAGATTCATCTTATGCCAGAATAAGGAACAAAGCATCCAGCAGATACACCTGTTTAAATGTAATCACCTCAAGTTGACCCTGTGATTAAGGTAATTTTTTCTAAGGATTCCCACAGTAGAAAGTCCTTCCAGAAGTTATTATAAATAGTAAATCATAATATGAAGCCGTAAAAGAACATCAATCTTTTTGCTAAATTATGACCGGCACTTTAGGTCTAATATCAGGTTATATATGGTTCAATGCATCACGGTAATTTATGAAATCTAATTTCACGGTGTGACAAACACCCCAGCGAATTAACATGTTAAAATAAATATCTAGGTCAACGACATAAATATACAGTAAACTGGTAAATTATTAAAATATATGTATATATATATATATATTATATATATATATATTATATATATTATATATATATATTTAAAATATATATATATATATATTATATATATAATATATTACTAAAAAAGAGAAGAAGAAAAACTTTATAAAACTGGGTTGCTAAATGTGCGTGGATGTAGTGCGGATGACAAGAAACAGATGATTGCTGATGTTATGAATGAAAAGAAGTTGGATGTCCTGGCCCTAAGCGAAACAAAGCTGAAGGGGTGGAGAGTTTCAGGGGGGGGAAATAAATGGGATTAAATTGGAGTATCTGAGGAGTTAGAGCAAAGGAAGGGGTAGCAGTAATGTTAAATGATCAGTTATGGGGAAGGAGAAAAGAGAATATGAATGTGTAAATTCAAGGGAAATTTTGTGGATTAAAGTTAAAAGGGTTTGGATGCGAGAAGTGGGTCATAATAAGCGTGTATGCACCTGGAGAAGAGAGGAATGCAGAGGGAAGAGAGAGAGATTTTGGGAGATGTAAGTGAATGTATAGGAGCCTTTGAACCAAGTGAGAGAGTAATTGTGGTAGGGACTTGAATGCTAAAGTAGGAGAAACTTTTAGAGAGGGTGTGGTAAAGGGAAGTTTGGGGTGCCAGGTGTAAATGATAATGGGAGCCCTTTGATTGAACTTTTTAGAAAGGGGTTTATTATAGGTAATACATATTTTAAGAAAAAGAGGATAAAAAAGTATACAAAGATATGATGTAGGGCGAAATGACAGAGTTTGTTGGATTTCGTATTTGGGAAAATAAAAGACTGTTGAGTAGACTTCAGGATGTAATGTTTATATAGAGGGCCACAGATATATCAGATCACTTTCTAGTTGTAGCTACACTGAGAGTAAAAGGTAGATGGGATACAAGGGGAAAAGAAGCACAGGGAAGAGAGAGGTGAAGGTTTATAAACTAAAAGAGGAGGCAGTTAGGGTAAGATATAAACAGCTATTGGAGGATAGATGGGCTAATGAGAGCATAGGCAATGGGGTCGAAGAGGTATGGGTAGGTTTAAAAATGTAGTGTTAGAGTGTTCAGCAGAAGTTTTTTGGTTACAGGAAAGTGGGTTGCAGGAGGGAAGAGGAGCGATTGGTGGAATGATGATGTAAAGAGAGTAGTAAGGGAGAAAAAGTTAGCATATGAGAAGTTTTTACAAAGTAGAAGTGATGCAAGGAGGGGAAAAGTATTAGGGGAAAAAGAGAGAAGTTAAGAGAGTGGTGAAGCAATGTAAAAAAAGAGCAAATGAGAGAGTGGGTGAGATGTTATCAACAAATTTTGTTGAAAATAAGAAAAAGTTTTGGAGTGAGATTAACAAGTAAGAAAAACCTAGAGAACAAATGGATTTGTCAGTTAAAAATAGGAGGGAGAGTTATTAAAAAGGGAAAGATGAGGGAATATTTTGAGGAATTGTTAAATGTTGATGAAGATAGGGAAGCTGTGATTTCGTGTATAGGGCAAGGAGGAATAACATCTTGTAGGAGTGAGGAAGACCAGTTGTGAGTGTGGGGGAAGTTCGTGAGGCAGTAGGTAAAATGAAAGGGGTAAGGCAGCCGGGATTGAGGGGATAAAGATAGAAATGTTAAAAGCAGGTGGGGATATAGTTTTGGAGTGGTTGGTGCAATTATTTAATAAATGTATGGAAGAGGGTAAAGGTACCTAGGGATTGGCAGAAGCATGCATAGTTCCTTTGTATAAGGCAAAGGGACAAAAGAGAGTGCAAAATTATAGGGGGATAAGTCTTTTGAGTGTACCTGGTAAAGTGAAATGGTAAAAGTTATAATTGAAAGAATTAAGAGTAAGACGGAGAATAGGATAGCAGATGAACAAGGAGGCTTTAGGAAAGGTAGGGGGGGTGTGGACCAGGTGTTTACAGTGAAACATATAAGTGAACAGTATTTAGATAAGGGCTAAAGAGGTCTTTGTGGCATTTTGGATTTGGAAAAGGGGGTATGACAGGGTGGATAGGGGGCAATGTGGCAGATGTTGCAAGTGTATGGTGTAGGAGGTAGGTTACTGAAAGCAGTGAAGAGTTTTTACGAGGATAGTGAGGCTCAAGTTAGAGTATGTAGGAAAGAGGGAAATTATTTCCCAGTAAAAGTAGGCCTTAGACAGGGATGTGTGATGTCACCGTGGTTGTTTAATATATTTATAGATGGGGTTGTAAGAGAAGTAAATGCGAGGTCTTGGCAAGAGGCGTGGAGTTAAAAGATAAAGAATCACACACAAAGTGGGAGTTGTCACAGCTGCTCTTTGCTGATGACACAGTGCTCTTGGGAGATTCTGAAGAGAAGTTGCAGAGATTGGGATGAATTTGGTAGGGTGTGCAAAAGAAGAAAATTAAAGGTGAATACAGGAAAGAGTAAGGTTATGAGGATAACAAAAAGATTAGGTGATGAAAGATTGAATATCAGATTGGAGGGAGAGAGTATGGAGGAGGTGAACGTATTCAGATATTTGGGAGTGGACGTGTCAGCGGATGGGTCTATGAAAGATGAGGTGAATCATAGAATTGATGAGGGAAAAAGAGTGAGTGTGCACTTAGGAGTCTGTGGAGACAAAGAACTTGTCCTTGGAGCAAAGAGGGGAATGTATGAGAGTATAGTTTTAACCAACGCTCTTATATGGGTGTGAAGCGTGGGTGATGAATGTTGCAGCGAGGAGAAGGCTGGAGGCAGTGGAGATGTCGTGTCTGAGGGCAATGTGTGGTGTGAATATAATGCAGAGAATTCGTAGTTTGGAAGTTAGGAGGAGGTGCGGGATTACCAAAACTGTTGTCCAGAGGCTGAGGAAGGGTTGTTGAGGTGGTTCGGACATGTAGAGAGAATGGAGCGAAACAGAATGACTTCAAGAGTGTATCAGTCTGTAGTGGAAGGAAGGCGGGGTAGGGGTCGGCCTAGGAAGGGTTGGAGGGAGGGGGTAAAGGAGGTTTTGCGTGCGAGGGGCTTGGACTTCCAGCAGGCATGCGTGAGCGTGTTTGATAGGAGTGAATGGAGACAAAATGGTTTTTAATACTTGACTTGCTTTTTGGAGTGTGAGCAAAGTAACATTTATGAAGGGATTCAGGGAAACCGGCAGGCCGGACTTGAGTCCTGGAGATGGGAAGTACAGTGCCTGCACTCTGAAGGAGGGTGTTTAATGTTGCAGTTTAAAAACTGTAGTGTAAAGCACCCTTCTGGCAAGACAGTGATGGAGTGAATGATGGTGAAAGTTTTTCTTTTTCGGGCCACCCTGCCTTGGTGGGAATCGGCCAGTGTGATAATAATAAAAAAAAAAAAAAAAAAAAAAAAAAAAAAAAAAAAATAATAATAATAATATATATATATGTGTGTGTGTGTGTGTGTGTGTGTGTGTGGTGTGTGTGTGTGTGTGTGTGTGTGTTGTGTGTTGTGTGTGTGTGTGTGTGTGTGTGTGTGTGTGTGTGTGTGTGTGGGGCGTGTGGTGTGTGTGTATATAATGTGTACTCACATAGTTGAGGTTGCAGGGGTCGAGTCCGAGCTCCGGGCCCCGCCTCTTCACTGATCGCTACTAGGTCACTCTCCCTGAGCCGTGAGCTTTATCATACCTCTGCTTAAAGCTATGTATGGATCCTGCCTCCACTACATCGCTTCCCAAACTATTCCACTTACTGACTACTCTGTGGCTGAAAAAATACTTCCTAACATCCCTGTGATTCATCTGTGTCTTCAGCTTCCAACTGTGTCCCCTTGTTACTGTGTCCAATCTCTGGAACATCCTGTCTTTGTCCACCTTGTCAATTCCTCTCAGTATTTTGTATGTCGTTATCATGTCCCCCCTATCTCTCCTGTCCTCCAGTGTCGTCAGGTTGATTTCCCTTAACCTCTCCTCGTAGGACATACCTCTTAGCTCTGGGACTAGTCTTGTTGCAAACCTTTGCACTTTCTCTAGTTTCTTCACGTGCTTGGCTAGGTGTGGGTTCCAAACTGGTGCCGCATACTCCAATATGGGCCTAACGTACACGGTGTACAGGGTCCTGAATGATTCCTTATTAAGATGTCGGAATGCTGTTCTGAGGTTTGCTAGGCGCCCATATGCTGCAGCAGTTATTTGGTTGATGTGCGCTTCAGGAGATGTGCCTGGTGTTATACTCAACCCAAGATCTTTTTCCTTGAGTGAGGTTTGTAGTCTCTGACCCCCCTAGACTGTACTCCGTCTGCGGCCTTCTTTGCCCTTCCCCAATCTTCATGACTTTGCACTTGGTGGGATTGAACTCCAGGAGCCAATTGCTGGACCAGGTCTGCAGCCTGTCCAGATCCCTTTGTAGTTCTGCCTGGTCTTCGATCGAGTGAATTCTTCTCATCAACTTCACGTCATCTGCAAACAGGGACACCTCAGAGTCTATTCCTTCCGTCATGTCGTATATATATGTGTGTGTGTGTGTGTGTGTGTTTGTGTGTGTGTGTGTGTGTACTCACCTAATTATGGTTGCAGGGGTGGAGACTCAGCTCTTGGCCCCGCCCCTTCACTGAATGCTACAAGGTCCTCCTCTCTCTCTCTCTCTGAGCTTTATCATACCTCATCTTAAAGCTATGTATGATTCCTGCCTCCACTACCTCACTTGCTAGGCTATTCCACTTCTTGACTGCTCTATGACTGAAGAAATACTTCCTAACATCCCTTTGACTCATCTGGGTCTTCAACTTCCAATTGTGACCCCTTGTTTCTGTGTCCCCTCTCTGGAACATCCTGTCTCTGTCCACCTTGTCTATTCCACGCAGTATTTTGTATGTTGTTATCATGTCTTCCCTAACCCTCCTGTCCTCCAGTGTCGTCAGGCCGATTTCCCTTAACCTTTCTTCGAAGGACATTCCCCTTAGCTCTGGAACTAAGCTTGTCGCAAACCTTTGCAATTTCTCTAATTTCTTGACGTCCTTGATCAAGTATGGGTTCCAAACGGGTGCTGCATACTCCACTATGAGCCTGACGTACACGGTGTACAGTGTCTTGAACGATTCCTTACTAAGGTATCGGAACGCTATTCTCAGGTTTGCCAGGCGTCCATATGCTGCAGCAGTTATCTGGTTGATGTGTGCTTCCGGAGACGTGTTCAGTGTTATACTCACCCCAAGATCTTTCTCCTTGAGCGAGGTTTGCAGTTTTTGGCCACCTAGCCTATACTCCGTCTGCGGTCTTCTTTGCATTTCCCCGATCGTCATGACCTTTTGCTGGACCAGGTGTCCAGCCTGTTCAGGTCTCTTTGAAGTCCTCCCTGATCCTCATCTGATTTAATTCTCCTCATTAACTTCACATAATCTGCGAACAGGGACACTTCTTAGTCTAACCCTTCCATCATGTCATTCACAAATAACAGAAATAGCACCGATTCCAGGACCGACCTCTGTGGGACCCCGCTCGTCACAGGTGCCCACTGTGATTACTCATCACAAACCATGACTCGCTGTTGCTTCCCTCTCATGTATTCTCTGATCCATTGCAGCGCACTTCCTGTTATACGCGTCTGAGCCTCTAGCATCAACACCAATCTCCTGTGAGGATCTGTGTCGAAGGCCTTCTTGCAGTCCAAGAAGATGCAATCAACCCACCCCTCTCTCTCGCGTCTTACTTCTGATACTATATCATAAAACTCCAGCTGGTTTGTGACACAGGATTTGCCTTCAATAAATCCATGCTGGTTGGCGTTTATACTCTTGTTCCATTCCAGGTGCTCCACCACTCTCCTCCTGATAATCGTCTCCATGACTTTGCATACTATACAAGTCAGTGACACTGGTCTATAGTTTAGTGCCTCTTTTCTGTCTTCTTTCTTTAAATGTGGGTACTACCTTTGCCATCTTCCATACCTCAGGTAGTTGCACAGTTTCAAGGGATGTGTTGAAGATTGTGGTTAGTGGCACACACAGCATTTCTGCTCCCTCTCTAAGGACCCACGGGGAGATGTTGTCTGGTCCCATTGCCTTTGAGGTATCAAGGTCCCTTAGCAGCTTCTTCACCTCCTCCTCAGTTGTGTGTATGTAATCTAACACATGTTGGTATATTCCTTGTTGGCGTCCCCCTCTGTTCTGTCCACCCAGAGACCTTCCTGTCTCCACTGTAAATACTTCCTTAAATCTCTTGTTGAGCTCCTCACGTACATCTTCATCGCTTCTGGTGAGTTCCCTACCTTCTTTTCTCATCCTGATCACCTGGTCTTTGACTGTTATCTTCCTCCTAATGTGGTTATACAGCAGTTTCGGGTCAGACTTGGCTTTCGATGCTATGTCGTTTTCGTACTGTCGCTGGGCCTCCCTCCTTATCTGTGCATACTCGTTTCTGGTTCTTCGACTAGTCTCCCTATTTTCCTGGGTCCTTTGCTCCTGTATCTTTTCCATTCTCTGTTGCACTTAGTTTTTGCCTCTCTACACCTTCGGGTAAACCAAGGATTCGCTTTGGTCTTAACATTATTTCTATTGCTCTTGGGAACAAACCTTTCTTCTGCCTCCCTGGGTTTTGTTGTTACGTATTCCATCATTTCATTTACTGAATTCCCTGCCAATTCTCTGTCCCACTGAACCTCCTGCAGGAAGTTCCTCATACCTGTGTAGTCCCCAATTTTATAGTTTGGCTTTTCCCATCCAACTCCTGTTACCCTCTCTACTTGTGTGTGTGTGTGTGTGTGTGTGTGTGTGTGTGTGTGTGTGTGTGTGTGTGTGTGTGTGTGTGTGTGTGTGTGTGTGTGTGTGTGTGTGTGCGTGTTTGTGTGTGTATATTTATTTAGTTTATATAGTTTGGTAATTTACCGGTTTATATTTATGCCGTCTCCCACGGAGACAGGGTGACCCGAAAAAAAAACTATAAAGTTTTTCTTCTTTTTACATTTAGTAATTTATACAGGAGAAGCAGTTACTAGCCTCT
>NW_026467635.1:37500-52500 GCF_026875155.1 Cherax quadricarinatus
TGAAATAAATTAATGTTATATACAAAAGTTTCCGTAGATTATTTCATTTCCACATTTACTCTGTTTTTGTCACAGTTATTTACTTCGTCTTAGTTACGTTAATACATATTATCAACACCGGTGAGGCATGTTGGAGTGTTGTTGCTTTATCTGAAGATCCTCCACCGGTGAGACAGGTGCTCTACTGTAAAACAAGGAGTTAATGGTTCCGTTTGTTCTCATGGAGGACAAGTTGGACATGAAGAGGGCGGGCATCCTGATTTACATATGTACTGAGAGAGTGTGCAGTACCGTGATGAAAAGAATTTGTGTCAGCATTGGAAACTCTGAAGCAGAATTTAATGACAGCAGCACTCACCTCCCCGACAAACACCGTGAAACGTATGCGCTTTGCTTGTCAGCGCGCATGCACAAGTACACACACACACGCGCGCTCGCGCACACACACATATACACACGTATACACACACACACACACACACACACACACACACACACACACACACACACACACACACACACACACACACACAGGAAGTGGGAAGTACAGGTCTTAGCAGCAGAAGCTAGGATACAGTGCTTAGAAGAGAAACTGCAAAGCCTGAAACAGATTAGAGAGATAAATGACAATTCAGATGTGACATCAGGAAATTCAAAGTCAGGCGCAGACAAGGGGATGGTAAGCAACAACGGAGACATACCGTACACGAAGGCCCTATCAGACCCACGTGGGGCCAGGGAAAAGACGATGAGCACACTGAGATCAAGCGACAGGTCTGAAGACAATGATGGAAATTCAAAGTCAGGCGCAGACAAGGGGATGGTAAGCAACAACGGAGACATGCCGTACACGAAGGCCCTATCAGACCCACGTGGGGCCAGGGAAAAGACGATGAGCACACTAAGATCAAGCGACAGGTCCGAAGACAATGAAGGTTTGTTATATGCAGAGATTCTAACAGCCAACTGCAGTAGCAAGGGACCAGCTGGCCAGGAAAGACAGTCCACTGAGAAGAAGTTTCAGATATGACAGGGACTGAAGGCAAGAACATGTCAATGGAAGGAAATAAAATGCCTCAGAGGAAGCAAATGGAGACTCAGTGGGAGGAGGAAAGGGCGAGGTCAGTCTTTGTGTACGGGCTCCAAGAAGCCAAGGGGGCCAACTTTGAAGAAATAAAACAGGAGGAGAAAAAAATGATTGAAGGCATCATGAAAACAATAGGGGAGGGCAATATGACCCAGGTGACAAATTTTCAGAGAATTGGGTGGTTTGCGAGTGGAAGGATACGGCCTGTCAGAGTAACTTTCAAGGAAGAATCAGTTCGAATCAGGATTCTGCAAGAAAGCAAGACTGAGGGACAAAGAGGGGTACCAGAGAGTATACCTCGACCGCGACAGAACACAAGAAGAAAGGACTACACTGAAAGAGAGGGTACAGAGACGCAAGGAGGAACGAGAAGCAATGAAAATGAGCAGGACCCAGACACAGGAGGAAGGGCAAACACACCCCACAGAATCTCCCACCAAAAGACCCCACCCGCAACATTCCCAACGCAACTGAGAAACCTATACTACAACCCACTCACTGTTCCCTCTGCCACCAACCCCCATATCACAAACCTCACCCCAACAGCTGTCCCTTATGGCATTCTGACCCCACCCCCATCAACACATACCCCACCTACACCACAGCCCCATATAGGCCCCCACCAAGGCTCTCGCCCCCCCAACCCCAATATACTTGCATGACCACAATGATAGAAAAGAAACTAAAGGTTTGGTACACAAACGCGGATGGAATAACGAATAAACATGAGGAGTGGAATGAAAGAATCAGTGAAAAATCCCCAGACATCATAGCAGTCACAGAAACAAAACTCGCTGAGACAATAACAGACACAATCTTCCCAACAGGATATCAGATCCTGAGGAAAGATAGAAGGAGTAGAGGGGGAGGAGGGGTTGCACTGCTCATAAAACACCAATGGGGATTTGAGGAAATGGAAGGCATGGACATGATTGGAGAAAGAGACTACATTGTAGGTACAATTCAGTCCGGAGAACATAAAGTAGTCATTGGAGTGATGTATAACCCACCACAGAACTGCAGGAGGCCAAGAGAGGAGTACGAAGACAACAACAGGGTGATGGTGGACACACTGGCTGAGGTGGCAAGAAGAGCTCACTCGAGCAGAGCAAAGTTACTGGTAATGGGCGATTTCAACCACAGGGAGATCGACTGGGAAAACCTGGAGCCACATGGGGGTCCCGAAACATGGAGAGCCAAGATGTTGGATGTGGTACTTGAAAACCTCATGCATCAACATGTCAGGGACACAACCAGAGAGAGAGGGGAGGATGAGCCAGCAAGACTGGATCTTGTGTTCACCCTGAGCAGTTCAGACATCGAGGACATCAATTACGAGAGGCCCCTTGGAGCTAGCGATCATGTGGTTCTGAGTTTTGACTATATAGTAGAGTTACAAGTGGAGAAGGTAACAGGAACTGAAGGGGACAGGCCAAACTATAAAAGGGGGGACTACACAGGTATGAGAAACTTCCTGCAGGAGGTTCAGTGGGACAGAGAAATGGTAGGAAAATCAGTAAACGAGATGATGGAATATGTGGCAACAAAGTGCAAGGAGGCAGAGGAAAGTTTTGTTCCCAAGGGAAACAGAAATAATAGGAAGACCAAAACGAGTCCTTGGTTTACCCGAAGGTGTAGGGAGGCAAAAACTAAGTGCAACAGAGAATGGAAAAGGTACAGGAGGCATAGGACCCAGGAAAACAAGGAGATTAGTAGAAGAGCCAGAAACGAGTATGCGCAGATAAGGAGGGAGGCCCAGCGACAGTATGAAAACGACATAGCATCGAAAGTCAAATCTGACCCGAAACTGCTGTATAGCCACATTAGGAGGAAGACAACAGTCAAGGACCAGGTGATAAGGCTGAGGAAAGAAGGTGGAGAACTCACAAGAAACGATCAAGAGGTATGTGAGGAGCTCAACACGAGATTTAAGGAAGTATTTACAGTAGAGCCAGGAAGGACTCTGGGGGACAGACCAATGGGGACACCAACAAGGAATACACCAACAAGTGTTGGACGACATACATACAGATGAGGAGGAGGTGAAGAAACTGCTAAGGGACATCGATACCTCAAAGGCAATGGGACAGGACATCTCTCCATGGGTCCTTAGAGAGGGAGCAGATATGTTGTGCGTACCACTTACCACAATCTTCAACACATCCCTGGAAACTGGGCAACTACCTGAGGTATGGAAGACGGCAAATGTAGTTCCCATTTTCAAAAAAGGAGACAGAAAAGAGGCACTAAACTATAGACCTGTGTCATTGACGTGTATAGTATGCAAAATTATGGAGAAGATTATCAGGAGGAGAGTGGTGGAGCACCTGGAACGGAACAGGAGTATAAATGCCAACCAGCACGGATTCACAGAAGGCAAATCCTGTGTCACAAACCTTCTGGAGTTTTATGATAAAATAACAGAAGTAAGACAAGAGAGAGAGGGGTGGGTTGATTGCATCTTCTTGGACTGCAAGAAGGCTTTTGACACAGTTCCTCACAAGAGATTAGTGCAGAAGCTAGAGCATCAGGCGCATATAACAGGAAGGGCACTGCAATGGATCAGAGAATACCTGACAGGGAGGCAACAACGAGTCATGGTACGTAATGATGTATCACAGTGGGCACCTGTGACGAGCGGGGTCCCACAGGGGTCGGTCCTAGGACCAGTGCTATTTTTGGTATATGTGAACGACATGACGGAAGGGTTAGACTCAGAAGTGTCCCTGTTTGCAGATGATGTGAAGTTAATGAGGAGAATTAAATCTGATGAGGACCAGGCAGGACTTCAAAGAGACCTGGACAGACTGGACACCTGGTCCAGCAAATGGCTTCTCGAATTTAATCCTGCCAATGCAAAGTCATGAAGATAGGGGAAGGGCACAGAAGACCACAGACAGAGTATAGGCTAGGTGGCCAAAGACTGCAAACCTCACTCAAGGAGAAAGATCTTGGGGTGAGTATAACACCGAGCATGTCTCCGGAAGCACACATCAATCAGATAACTGCTGCAGCATATGGGCGCCTGGCAAACCTGAGAACAGCATTCCGACACCTTAGTAAGGAATCATTCAAGACACTGTACACCGTGTATGTCAGGCCCATACTGGAGTATGCAGCACCTGTTTGGAACCCGCACTTGATAAAGCACGTCAAGAAACTAGAGAAAGTACAAAGGTTTGCAACAAGGTTAGTTCCAGAGCTAAGGGGAATGTCCTATGAAGAAAGATTAAGGGAAATCGGCCTGACGACACTGGAGGACAGGAGGGTCAGGGGAGACATGATAACGACATATAAAATACTGCGTGGAATAGACAAGGTGGACAAGGACAGGATGTTCCAGGGAGGGGACACAGAAACAAGAGGCCACAATTGGAAGTTGAAGACACAAATGAGTCAGAGAGATAGTAGGAAGTATTTCTTCAGTCATAGAGTTGTAAGGCAGTGGAATAGCCTAGAAAATGACGTAGTGGAGGCAGGAACCATACACAGTTTTAAGACGAGGTTTGATAAAGCTCATGGAGCGGGAGAGAGAGGGTCTAGTAGCAACCGGTGAAGAGGCGGGGCCAGGAGCTAGGACTCGACCCCTGCAACCACAAATAGGTGAGTACACACACACACACACACATACACACACATGAAGATTGGGAAAGGACACACAAGACCGCAGACGGAATACAGGTTAGGAAACCAACAGCTGCGAACGTCAATTAAAGAAAAGGATCTTGGGGTAAGCATTATAACGAACATGTCCCCTGAGGCACACATCAATCAAATAACTGCTGCAGCATATGGGAGATTGGCAAACCTGAGATTGGTGTTTAGACATCTGAGTAAGGAGTCATTCACGACATTGTACACCGTGTACGTAAGGCGTATACTGGGATATGGAGCTCCAGTATGGAACCCTCACCTAGTCAAACACGTCACGAAATTGGAAAAAGTGCAAAAATTTGCGACACGATTAGTCCCGGAACTGAAGGGGTATGTCTTATGAGGAGAGGTTAAGGGAACTCAACCTGATGATACTAGAGAATAGGAGGGATAGAGGGGACATGATAACAACGTATAAAATACCGAGAGGCATTGACAAGATGGACAAGGATCGAATGTTTCAGAGATGGGATACAGACACAAGGGGACATAATTGGAAACTGAAAACCCAGATGAGTCATAGTTAGGAACTATTTCTATAGCCTTAGAGTTGTCAGGAACTGGAATAATCTGGAGAGTGAAGTAGTGGAAGCAAGTTCCATAAATAGCTTTAAGAAGAGGTATGACAAATATCATGGAGCAGGGAGAGAGTGAATTAGTGTCGCCAGTGAAGAGGCGAGGCCAGGAGCTATGACTCGACCCCTGTAACCACATATAGGTGAGTACATATAGGTGAGTACATACACACACACACACACACATACACACACACACACACACACACACACACACACACACACACACACACACACACACACACACACACAAAAGGCCAAGTATCTATCGATAAGTGCCTTTGACAACTAGTAATAGCAACAACAACAACACACACGCACACACACACATACACACACACACACACACACACACACACACACACACACACACACACACACACACACACACACACACACACACACACACACACACAAAAGGCCAAGTATCTATCGATAAGTGCCTTTGACAACTAGTAATAGCAACAACAACACACACGCACGCACACACACACACACACACACACACACACACACACAAAAGGCCAAGTATCTATCGATAAGTGCCTTTGACAACTAGTAATAGCAACAACAACAACACACACGCACACACACACATACACACACACACACACACACACACACACACACACACACACACACACACACACACACACACACACACACACACACACAAAGGCCAAGTATCTATCGATAAGTGCCTTTGACAACTAGTAATAGCAACAACAACACACACGCACGCACACACACACACACACACACACACACACACACACACACACACACACACACACACACACACATACACACACAAACACACACACACACATACACACACACACACACACACACACACACACACACACACACACACACACATACACACACACACACACACACACACACACACACACACACACACATACACACACACACACACACACACACACACACAAGGTCATGGAGAAGATCATCAGGAGGAGAGTGGTGGAGCACCTGGAAAGAAACAAGTGTATAATTGACAACCAGCACGGTTTCAGGGAAGGAAAATCCTGTGTCACAAACCTACTAGAGTTTTATGACAAGGTGACAGAAGTAAGACAAGAGAGAGAGGGGTGGATCGACTGCATATTTTTGGACTGCAAGAAGGCCTTCGACACAGTTCCTCACAAGAGGTTACTGCAAAAGCTAGAGGATCAGGCACACATAACAGGAAAGGCACTGCAATGGATCAGAGAATACCTGACAGGGAGGCAACAACGAGCCATGGTACGCGACGAGCTGTCAGAGTGGGCGCCTGTGACAAGCGGGGTTCCACAGGGTCAGTCCTAGGGCCTGTGCTGTTTTTGGTATATGTGAACGACATAACGGAAGGGATAGGCTCAGAAGTGTCCTTGTTTGCAGATGATGCGAAGTTAATGAGAAGAATCAAATCGGATGAGGATCAGGCAGGACTACAAAGAGACCTGGACAGGCTACAAGCCTGGTCCAGCAACTGGCTCCTTGAGTTTAACCCTGCCAAATGCAAAGTCATGAAGATTGGGGAAGGGCAAAGAAGACCGCAGGCACAATATAGTTTAGATGGCCAAAGACTGCAAACCTCACTCAAGGAAAAAGACCTGGGGGTGAGTATAACACCGAGCATATCTCCTGAGGCGCACATCAATCAGATAACTGCTGCAGCATACGGGCGCCTGGCAAACCTACGGATGCGTTTTCCGATACCTCAGTAAGGATTCGTTAAGACTCTGTATACCATTTACGTCAGGCCCATACTGGAGTATGCAGCACCTGTTTGGAACCCACACCTAGTCAAGCACGTCAAGAAATTAGAGAAAGTGCAAAGGTTTGCAACAAGACTAGTCCCAGAGCTACGGGATTGTCCTACGAAGAAAGGTTGAGGAAATCGGCCTGACAACACTGGAGGACAGGAGGGTCAGGGGGGACATGATAACGACATATAAAATACTGCGCGGAATAGACAAGGTGGACAAAGACGGGATGCTCCAGAGAAGGGACACAGACACAAGAGGTCACAATTGGAAGTTGAAGACTCGGATGATTCAAAGGGATGTTAGGAAGTATTTCTTCAGTCATAGAGTAGTCAGGCCGTGGAATAGCCTAGAAAGTGACGTAGTGGAGGCGGGAACCATACATAGTTTTAAGGCGAGGTATGATAGAGCTCATGGGGCAGGGAGAGAGAGGACCTAGTAGCAATCAGCGAAGAGGCGGGGCCAGGAGCTGTGACTCGACCCCTGCAACCACAAATAGGTGAGTACACACACACACACAATAGAGCTTGTTCCAGTAAAAAAAAAATTCTGACAAAAGCAAAATTTAGTAGGCCTGAAACTCTTCCCATTTTCCCTTCCGACTTTGGTCATACCACCATTGCTAAAGGAACGTGTCACATAATAAACATAGAGTCAATTGTCCTTCTGGGTCTCATTATAATCCGTCACTGCAGCAGTTCATTCAGTACAATCAACTCCCAAGCTGTCACACAAACAAAGGTCAAACGTTTTGATTATAAGGGCGGCGAATGTGTGTCTGTCAGCAAGAGTGTCGACTCTCGATGGGACCAAAGTGTAGCTGGGTGACAGTTTATTGGTGTGTATTTGTGTGTGCTCACTAATCTGAACTCACTGAGTTGTGGTTGCGGGAGTTTGAGCCTCAGCTCGCTTTGGCTTTTAATATATTCTGGCTGGATCCGCTCATCTATAAGCTCGTAAACCCTACCATACTTATTTTTATATTTATAGCATTTTATTCCAGATCATTCCATTTTCTGACCGCCTTAAGGCTGAAGAAACATTTACTATTGTCCGTGTGTGTGTGTGTGTGTGTGTGTGTGTGTGTGTGTGTGTGTGTGTGTGTGTGTGTGTGTACTCACCTAGTTGAGGTTGCAGGGGTCGAGTCCAAGCTCCTGGCCCCGCCTCTTCACTGGTCGCTACTAGGTCACTCTCCCTGAACCGTGAGCTTTATCATACCTCTGCTTAAAGCTATGTATGGATCCTGCCTCCACTACATCGCTTCCCAAGCTATTCCACTTCCTGACTACTCTGTGGCTGAAGAAATACTTCCTAACATCCCTGTGATTCATCTGTGTCTTCAACTTCCAACTGTGTCCCCTTGTTGCTGTGTCCAATCTCTGGAACATCCTGTCTTTGTCCACCTTGTCAATTCCTCTCAGTATTTTGCATGTCGTTATCATGTCCCCCCTATCTCTCCTGTCCTCCAGTGTCGTCAGGTTGATTTCCCTTAACCTCTCCTCGTAGGACATACCTCTTAGCTCTGGAACTAGTCTTGTTGCAAACCTTTGCACTTTCTCTAGTTTCTTTACGTGCTTGGCTAGGTGTGGGTTCCAAACTGGTGCCGCATGCTCCAATATGGGCCTAACGTACACGGTGTACAGGGTCCTGAACGGTTCATTGTTAAGATGTCGGAATGCCGTTCTGAGGTTTGCTAGGCGCCCATATGATGCAGCAGTTATTTGGTTGATGTGCGCTTCAGGAGATGTGCCTGGTGTTATACTCACCCCAAGATCTTTTTCCTTGAGTGAGGTTTGTAGTCTCTGGTCCCCTAGACTGTACTCCATCTGCGGTCTTCTTTACCCTTCCCAAATCTTCATGACTTTGCACTTGGTCGGGTTGAACTCCAGGAGCCAATTGCTGGACCAGGTCTGCAGCCTGCCCAGATCCCTTTGTAGCTCTGTCTGGTCTTCGATCGAATGAATTCTTCTCATCAACTTCACGTCATCTGCAAACAGGGACACTTCGGAGTCTATTCCTTCCGTCATGTCGTTCACAAACACAAGAAACAGCACTGGTCCTAGGACTGACCCCTGCGGGACCCCGCTGGTCACAGGTGCCCACTCTGACACATCGCCATGTGTGTGTGTGTGTGTGTGTGTACTCACCTAGTTGAGGTTGCAGGGGTCGATTCGTGTGTGTGTGTGTACTCACCTAATTGTACTCACCTAATTGTGGTTGCAGGGGTCGAGACTCAGCTCCTGGCCCCGCCTCTTCACTGATCGCTACTGGATCCTCTCTCTCTCTGCTTCCTGAGCTTTGTCATACCTCTTCTTAAAACTATGTATGGTTCCTGCCTCCACTACTTCACTTGCTAGGCTATTCCACTTGCTGACAACTCTATGACTGAAGAAATACTTCCTAACGTCCCTGTGACTCGTCTGAGTCTTCAGCTTCCAGTTGTGACCCCTTGTCCCTGTGTCCCCTCTCTGGAACATCCTATCTCTGTCCACCTTGTCTATTCCCCGCAGTATCTTGTATGTCGTTATCATGTCTCCCCTGACCCTTCTGTCCTCCAGTGTCGTCAGTCCGATTTCCCTTAACCTTTCCTCGTACGACATTCCCTTGAGCTCTGGGACTAGCCTTGTTGCAAACCTTTGTACTTTCTCTAACTTCTTGACGTGCTTGACCAGGTGTGGGTTCCAGACTGGTGCTGCATATTCCAGTATGGGCCTAACATACACAGTGTACAGTGTTTTGAACGATTCCTTATTAAGGTATCGGAACGCTATTCTCAGGTTTGCCAGGCGCCCGTATGCTGCAGCGGTTATTTGGTTGATGTGTGCCTCCGGTGATGTGCTCGGTGTTATGGTCACCCCAAGGTCTTTCTCCCTGAGTGAGGTCTGTAGTCTTTGTCCACCTAGCCTATACTCTGTCTGCGGTCTTCTTTGCCCCTCCCCGATCTTCATAACTTTGCATTTGGCTGGATTGAATTCGAGATGCCAGTTACTGGACCACATGTCCAGCCTCTCCAGGTCTCTTTGCAGTCCTGCCTCATCCTCGTCCGATTTAATTCTTCTCATCAACTTCACGTCATCTGCGAACAGGGACACTTCAGAGTCTATTCCTTCCATCATGTCGTTCACATATATAAAAAATAGCACTGGTCCTAGAACTGACCCCTGTGGGACCCCGCTCGTAACAGGCGCCCACTGTGATACCTCTTCACGTACCATGACTCATTGCTGCCTCCCTGTCAGGTATTCCCTTATCCATTGCAGTGCCCTTCCTTTTACGTGTGCCTGATCCTCCAGCTTCTGCACTAATCTCTTGTGGGGAACTGTGTCAAAGGCCTTCCTGCAGTCTAGGAAAACGCAATCTACCCAACCCTCTCTCTCGTGTCTTACTTCTGTTACCTTGTCATAAAACTCCAGGAGGTTTGTGTGTGTGTGTGTGTGTGTGTGTGTGTGTACTCACCTAATTCACCTAATTGTGGTTGCAGGGGTCGAGACTCAGCTCCTGGGCCCGCCTCTTCACCGACCGCTACTAGGTCCTCTCTCCCACTGCTCCATAAGCTTTATCATACCTCGTCTTAAAACTATGTATAGTTCCTGCCTCCACTACATCGCTTGCCAGACTATTCCACTTCCTAACTACACTATGACTGAAGAAATACTTCCTAAAATCCCTTTGACTCATCTGAGTCTTCAGCTTCCAATTGTGACCCCTTGTTTCTGTGTCCCATCTCTGGAACATCCTGTCTCTGTCCACCTTGTCTATTCCACGCAGTATTTTGTATGTCGTTATCATGTCTCCACTGACCCTCCTGTCATCCAGTGTTGTCAGACCGATTTCCCTTAACCTTTCTTCATAGGACATTTCCCTTAGCTCTGGAACTAGCTTTGTTGCAAACCTTTGCACTTTCTCTAATTTCTTGACATGTTTGACCAGGTGTGGGTTCCAAACTGGTGCTGCGTACTCTAGTATGGGCCTGACGTACACGGTGTATAAAGTCTTGAACGATTCCTTACTGAGGTACCGGAACGCTATTCTCAGGTTTGCCAAGCGCCCATATGCCACAGCAGTTATCTGGTTAATGTGTGCTTCTGGGGATGTACTCGGTATTATGTAGATGAATGGTTCCGAGAACCGACATGTTGATAAATTAGACACATGTGCAACTCTTGGGTATCTTTATTGAGGAAAAGTTTCGCCACACAGTGGCTTCATCAGTCCATACATAGGAGAAACTTGAAGAACAGGAGGAGAATGAGGTAATCAGTCCCTCAACCTTGAGTCGATGTGTTCAGTCCATCAATCTTGAGTCTAATTTATCAACTCGGTATTATACTCACTCCTAGGTCTTTCTCCTTGAGTGAGGTTTGCATCCTTTGGCCACCTAGCCTATACTCTGTCTGCGGTCTTCTTTGCCCTCCTCCGATCATCATGACTTTGCATTTGGCGGGGTTAAATTCTAGGAGCCAGTTTCTGGACCACACATCCAGCCTGTCCAGGTCTCTTTGTAGACCTGTCTGGTCCGCGTCTGATTTAATTCTCCTCATTAACTTCGCGTCATCTGCAAACAGGGACACTTTTGCGTCTATTCCTTCCGTCACGTCGTTCATATATACCAAGAATAGCACTGGCCCCAGGACTGACCCCTGTGGGACCCCGCTCATCACTGGCGCCCACTGTGATACCTCATCACGGACCATAACTCGCTGTTGCCTCCCTGTTAGGTATTCTCTGATCCATTGCAGTGCCCTTCCTGTTATACGTGCCTGTTCCTCTAGCTTCTGTACTAATCTCTTGTGAGGAACTGTGTCGAAGGCCTTCTTGCAGTCCAAGAAAATGCAATCGGCCCACCCCTCCCTCTCATTTCTTACTTCAGTTACCTTGTCATAAAACTCTAGTAGGTTTGTGACACAGGATTTGCCTTCCATGAATCCGTGCTGGCTGTCGTTTATAATCTTGTCCCGCTCCAGGTGCTCCACCACTCTCCTCCTGATAATCTTTTGTGTGTGTGTGTGTGTGTGTGTGTGTGTGTGTGTGTGTGTGTGTGTGTGTGTGTGTGTGTGTGTGTGTGTGTGTGTGTGTGTGTGTGTGTGTGTGTATGTGTGCGTGTGTGTGTGTGTGTGTGAGTGTGTGTGTGTGTGTGTGTGTGTGTGTGTGTGTGTGTGTGAGTGTTCGCGTGCACGCGTTTAAAAAATTCCCCTAGATTCTTACATAATATCAGAATCTAATTTTATTGTGATAACGTCGTTGTTTGGATATGTTTTTTATACGGCTTCAATTAACATGTGATTCAGCGCATATGTTATATCCGTTCTGCCTGTGATGATCGCATTTTATCGAAATTTGCCTTGTCACTGAAGGCACAATCTGTACGGTTATTGGAGGCTTATGAAATCTACATGAGGAAAGCGTGCTTTCAGACGCAATACGCACATTGTTTATCACGGATTAGACGTATCTTAGCACAGATTGCACACATCTTAGTTCAAATTACATTTATCTTAGCAAAGATTACACATGCCTCACACCAAATTACAAATTGCAGTTACAAATGAATGCTGTCTATTTCGAGTAGTTACTAATATGTAACATAATCAGTATGCATCATACGATAATCGTAAATTCGAAAAAAACGTAATTGCAGGTGATTATTTAATTCACGACTATAAGCATTATGCTTACTCTGATGAAGCTGTGTTAACCTCGGTCTCTAATTCTCCATTCAGGATCTTCTCTCTCTCTCTCTAATCCAGAATTTTGCAAATAATATTTGTAATCGTAGTTATACATTCAATGAAATTCCGTAAAAACTTTGCATATCGAAGAAAAATATTAAAATATCCTCGTGCATCTACTACAATATGACGAGTAGGAATACGATATATTAATTTATCTCATGCGTTACCAGACTATACAATATGATGAAACCAAATAGAGTTCAATGCAAATATGCAAGACACTTAAAATTTTCACTTTTTGGGGGATTCTAAATAAAAATATTTAGCATGCATCAACACCTCTGACAATTTGCATAACCTTGCGTGGGCACGAGTAGCAACCTCAATTTATTACCTCTCATGAATAAAATTTCATTGCCCTTTAGTCTAAAACAATATTCAATTTTAATATACATTTTTTTATCTAAAAAATGTCATCAGTCATGAAGAAGTAAAAGCACACATTGTATTTCTGGTAGCCTGAGCCTTCACCCAAAATTCCTGACCAGTCACATAAACAATGAGATCATTACTTGGAAAAGCAATACTTCTAGCCTCCATTATCAGCTCTCAAAGCCCCGCCATTATTTCAACAATGGAACCTTTCAGCCATGATTTAGGTACACCAAGAAGTTTTTCATTCCAGTCACACTTTTGTGCCCCCATAGTCTAGTTCAAGTTACAATGGAAAAACGATAAAGATAAATGCAGTCCGTCTAGAGAAACAATAGGGTACCGCTGTCCCTAAACATTCCTGCATTAGTACAGCAGTGTGTTGTGTGTTCCATGCAGAGCTGCACAACCTATAATGTTTTCATCCTAACTCATAAATATGTTGTTATAAACAAACATAATAAGACTATTTTTATAATTTGCACCACTAGTGCCTGGACAACAGTATCTAATCTTCTTAAATTATACTTAACATAAAAGAGTTAAAAATGCTTAACATCACCAGTCCGAGCTTCAATGTAATCTGTACTGTTATCGTAAATTAATTATAATTTCTTGAGTTGCAGACATATATATATATATAGATCGCAGTCAGCAGGATTCGAAACTATTACTGGAGACGGTCAAGAATCCCATGCAGCGCTCTAGTCCACTCGGCCACACAAATACCACAAATATACATATATATATATATATATATATATATATATATATATATATATATATTATATATATATATATATATTATATATATATATATATATATATATATATATATATATATATATATATATATATATATATATATATATATATATATATATATATATTATATATATATTGTATATATATATATAAATATATTGTAACAATAAGATTTATACGGAACTGGTAAATAGACAATTAAATACGTACTACAAATAACTAGAGAGAAGGAGATGGAAATGTTGTACTAACACATCCACAGAAATTAACAATTTTAATGCATATATTAAAACTGTGTGTGTGTGTGTGTGTGTGTGTGTGTGTGTGTGTGTGTGTGTACTCACCTATTTGTACTCACCTATTTGTGGTTGCAGGGGTCGAGTCCTAGCTCCTGGCCCCGCCTCTTCACCGGTTGCTACTAGGCCCTCTCTCTCCCCGCTCCATGAGCTTTATCAAACCTCGTCTTAAAACTGTGTATGGTTCCTGCCTCCACTACGTCATTTTCTAGGCTATTCCACTGCCTTACAACTCTATGACTGAAGAAATACTTCCTACTATCTCTCTGACTCATTTGTGTCTTCAGCTTCCAATTGTGGCCTCTTGTTTCTGTGTCCCCTCCCTGGAACATCCTGTCTTTGTCCACCTTGTCTATTCCACGCAGTATTTTATATGTCGTTATCATGTCTCCCCTGACCCTCCTGTCCTCCAGTGTGGTCAGGCCGATTTCCCTTAATCTTTCCTCATAGGACATTCCCCTTAGCTCTGGAACTAACCTTGTCGCAAACCTTTGTACTTTCTCTAGTTTCTTGACGTGCTTTATCAAGTGCGGGTTCCAAACAGGTGCTGCATACTCCAGTATGGGCCTGACATACACGGTGTACAGTGTCTTGAATGATTCCTTACTAAGGTATCGGAATGCTGTTCTCAGGTTTGCCAGGCGCCCATATGCTGCAGCAGTTATCTGATTGATGTGTGCTTCCGGAGACATGCTCGGTGTTATACTCACCCCAAGATCTTTCTCCTTGAGTGAGGTTTGCAGTCTT
>NW_026467635.1:57500-67500 GCF_026875155.1 Cherax quadricarinatus
TATGAATTATTAATAATTATGAATTATGTTACATTATGGGCATAGGGGTGCACAATAAACTAGCCGCTTAGACGGTATTATTTAAAACTAACATTAGACTTAGCTAATGCATCCTAGAGAGAAGTAACAGAGCAAACTCCAACACTAAGTCCCATTCCCTCCCGCTTACCTGACTATGTCTGAGCAGTGTTCACCCACACCCGCCCACCACCAGCAAGCCGCGTCCGCCCACATACGCTCGCCTGCTCGCTGGATCGGTCGCGTGTAACGACACACGACAGGGACGACTTGCAGTTACATCGCTCTTGTCGATCTGTACAGCAAGTTCACCCCTACTGTAGGGAAAAGTTAATTTGTGGTGGTAGTTGTGAGGTGGTTATTTGTTTGCAATCTTGTTATTATGATTCCGCGAGTCGCGGTGTTTGTGGTAGTTGTGATGGTGAGAGGGGGATGTGATGGTGATGCTTCTGGTGGTTATGGATGTTACGGTGGTGGTGGTGATGGAAGGGGTGGTGCACACTGTGCGATACATCACGAAAACATCACAGGTAACTTGTTGATCACTCACTCACCTTGCAAAGCCAGACCCGTGAAGTGTTGATGTTGCCTGGCAACCAGCTCACCTTATCCCCACCCGCCCACCTTACCCTACCCCGTCCACGTTATTCCACACCAAGCCTACCTTTCCTCACATCGTCCACCTTCCCCACACCACACTCCTTCCCACTCTGCCCACTTTCCGCTACCTCGCCCATCTCCTCTCACCATGCATTCCTCAGAGTTTTGAATAATCTACCCACTTTAAGTGCAAAAACATTTGGCAAACCACTATCACCACCACAACTCACCACCATCCTTTGCGGATGATACTAGGATCTGCATGAGGCTGTCATCTGCTGAGGACGCGGTTAACCTCCAAGAAGATATAAACAAAGTTTTCCAGTGGGCAACGGTAAACAATATGATGTTCAATGAGGACAAATTCCAACTACTCCGTTATGGAAAACTGGAGGAGATAATAACTAGAACAGAGTATACTACTGACTCCTGCCATACAATAGAGCGGAAAAATAATGTAAGGGACCTGGGAGTAGTAATGTCTGAGGATCTCACTTTCAAGGATCACAACAGTGCCACGATCGCACGTGCAAAGAAAATGATAGGATGGATAATGAGAACTTTCAAAACGAGAGATGCCAAGCCCATGATGATCCTTTTCAAATCACTTGTTCTCTCTAGGCTGGAATACTGCTGTACATTAACATCTCCATACAAAGCAGGTGAAATCGCAGATCTAGAGAGTAAACAGAGATCCTTTACTGCACGTATAAGTTCTGTCAAGCACCTTAACTACTGGGAACGCTTGGAAGCACTTGACTTGTACTCGTTGGAACGCAGGAGGGAGAGATATATCATAATCTACACTTGGAAAATCTTGGAAGGAATGGTCCCAAATCTGCACACAGAAATCACTCCCTACGAAAGTAAAAGACTGGGCAGGCGATGCAAAATGCCCCCAATAAAAAGTAGGGGTGCCATTGGTACACTAAGAGAAAACACCATAAGTGTCCGGGGCCCAAAACTGTTCAACAGCCTCCCATCAAGCATTAGGGGAATTGCCAATAAACCCCTGGCTGCCTTCAAGAGAGAGCTGGACAGATACCTAAAGTCAGTACCGGATCAGCCGGGCTGTGGCTCGTACGTCGGACTGCGTGCGGCCAGCAGTAACAGCCTAGTTGATCAGGCCCTGATCCATCGGGAGGCCTGGTCATGGACCGGGCCGCGGGGGCGTTGATCCCCGGAATAACCTCCAGGTAACCTCCAGGTAACCACCACCACCACCACCACCACCACCACCACCACCACCACCACCACCACCATCGCCACCACTATCCATTACCTCTACCGCCACCGTCATACACCGCTATCCTTACCATCACAATCAACACCATGGCCACTCTCACCACCCTTTTCACCATTAGCACACTCACCACCATCTCCACTACTACCATCACCACCATTACCACCACCACCACAGCTGCCATGTTCCAACAACCAATAACAATGGACGGTCGTTTTCTATATTGTCAGGTGATTTATGTTAGGACGTGATGTCGATTGTGGTGCTGACCACAACCTTTGTCCCCTTCCCTCTCCCCTCTCCCTTCCCCATACTTTCCCCTCACACTACTCCCTCCCTCCTTTTAAACCACCCTTTTCCAGTACGCCACCCCCCTCCTTACGTCAATTCCTCCCCTCCTCTCATCCTATTTCTCACACCACGTTTTCTTTCATCCTGTTCTCTTCCCTCTCACTCTATCCATCCCTCTTCCCGCAACAATTACCATTCCCTTCACAGAACTCTCTCCCCTCATCTCTTTCTCCCCCGAAACTTTCTTTACCTCACATTTCTCTCCCCACTTTCTCTTTTTTGCTTTTACCCTTCTCTTTCTCCTTCACACTCACTTTCTCCCCTCTATTTCTTAACCATTTTATGTCACCACTAGCTTTCCTCTCCTTCAGTCCAAATTCTCCATCCTCTCACTTAACCCTCATCATTTTTGTCAGCTTCTTTTCTGATAAAATACCCTCCCATAACTCCCACCATAATGTTTTCCCACAACTTGCACCATAACTCCTCCCACAACCCTTTCTTTTCCATAACTTCCATTACTAGCCCTTCATCACAACCCTCTCCCAAAACTCCCTCCATAATTCCCCTCTCGTAATGTGCTTTCTTATCCTGTGTTCATCTTGCCAGACAGCTTCTGTGACCCTCCAGGGACGATACTGTTATCTTCCCAGGAGATAACCTCGTCTAGACCAAAGTGTCTTCCATTATCTATCCCTATATGCTTCCCAGCACCCTCGCCCTCCTCCACCCTATCCTCCCCTCCTTGCCTCTTCGCCCCACCCTCTATTCCTTTCCTCTCTCTTTCATCCTTTCCCCATCTCCTTTCACCTGCTACTCCGGTAGGCTTACCTGCTAACAAGCAACTGTAGCACACTAACAACTGATTGCACACTTGCTTCCTAACAAGTGATAAGCACCAAAATATTCTGTATTTAGATTACATTGTTTATTATTTATTTGTTCACTACAAACATTTAACTTTTTTTAGGCTATAATTATATAGTCACATTTGCTTAATGGTATTGTACCAAATTCGTATAAATTACATCTGTATTTTAATCTTCCAATGCACCGTTGATTTTGTCATAGTGGCACAGAAGCTAAACGAGAGAGGAAAGTCCTATTTTAACGTCATGTTTTCTTGAGCTGTACAGCTCATTCGTTTTTTTCTAAGATAAATATTAAGATGATTTTTTCCGAAGACTGTTTGTGTGATGACAGCGATTCTGGTCTGTTGCCTTTTATCATCACTCGGTTGTCTTGTTTGCAAAGTAGGGCTACGTCTGCTTTTAACGCCTACTAAATCTCTCCTGAATTCAGATTCTTTCTCCGTTCTAGAAGTAATTTGCATATCTCTATAAATATAGCATTGCATAAGCGGGCTGAGAAGCCGACAGCATAGGCATGTTGTAAATTTCTTTTACGAGGTTTGTAGTTGTACTAATGTAAGATATATAATTCTTCGAGACTAGTCTTATAGTAAAACTCTTGACTATCTATAGTTTTTGAACTTGTGTTATTATTTGGAGTCTTTAAGCTGTGCTGCGTACAGCCACGTGAAAGTAACTGACTAAATATATATATAAAATGTTTTCCATGGCGTGTATCTGCAGCAGTTATTTGCCCGTTGTGCTCTTGGGGATTTGACATAAATGCTGCATCTAATCAATGTGATTATGGTGTGACTAGCATTTCAATGTGATTACGGTGTGACTAGCATTATATTTGATTATTCTCATAGCTGGTCATACTGTAGTGAAGCCAGTCATTGGGTATGAACCGCCATGTTGGAGGTCGATGATTATATAATTAATTTTCCTTCACACAATTTTCATCTTCACATTTTCAACTCATTTCAGAGCTTTGTATTAGTTATGATACAGTATACAACACCCTTTGGATGCAACCAACAACAGTGGACTAATACTCAGGTGCCTATTTATTGATAGGTGAGTCAGGAACAAAAGATGTAAGATGTTCCCACACTTCTCATCCATTTTAAGGATTAAACTTTTGACTTTTATTATTGTAAGATAAATGCTCTAAATATTGAACTACAAATTTTACCGTATTTCATTGTTATTGCATTCTCTTATTTTACCTACTACACTGCCAGGCAAATAAAACACCTGTTTTTAAATCATCGGTTTAAATTTAATCATAGATCTTAATGTAACCATTTTGTCTGGCAAGAGTTCACCTATTATTTATTTTACCATTGCTTTCACCAATATACTGTATATTTTTTCATTTTATTTTAAGGCAGCACCAAGTTTCTCATTTCAGCACACGTGAATCTGAACAATGTTAAATTTGTTAAGCACACGGATACCTTCAGTCTTTTATATGAACTGTTGTGTTGTTCTTAATAAGTCTAGTGACTTACTTCTGTCTTTCACAAGTTACTTTTGTAACCATGATATTAAGTGTAAACTGTATTGCATGTGACTGCGTGACTAACTCCATCACTGGCTGTATACATGATAAATTCACAAAATGTATATGAATGGTTCTGTGAACCATTCATCTACATTAATAAAATACGCACTTGAACAATATGTCCAAAGTTCATATAAATAGAAGATAAAATTTACAGTTTTTAAATATGACTCATGATTTCATATTTTTGATTACAGTATATAATAAAAGCATCTGATCCTTTTCACAGAACTATAGAGATTTTTTGTCTTTGTATTTTGCATTCACGACTGAAGCGGACTAAGTCACCCAGCATAAGATAAGATTTCGTTCGGATTTTTAACCCCGGAGGGTTAGCCACCCAGGATAACCCAAGAAAGTCAGTGCGTCATCGAGGACTGTCTAACTTATTTCCATTGGGGTCCTTAATCTTGTCCCCCAGGATGCGACCCACACCAGTCGACTAACACCCAGGTACCTATTTGCTGCTAGGTGAACAGGACAACAGGTGCAAGGAAACGTGTCGAAATGTTTCCACCCGCCGGGAATCGAACCCGGGCCCTCCGTGTGTGAAGCGGGAGCTTTAACCACCAGGCCACCGGGCCACCGCATGTCGTTCAAGCTCTGTGAAAATGGAGCAAACGCAATTACACGAGAGTGGAAGTGGAGATGCAGAGAACAACCGAAAATCAAGTAAACAATGACGGTTTCGAGGACGATATATCAAGGGAAGGACGGAGAAGAGAAGAGGCACTCAGCATGAGAGAAAGGTAAGGGCAATACTGGTTAGTTATGGAGCTACTCAGCCGTGTCGTTGAATCATTTCAGATGATCAAGGAAGGTTGTGTTGAAACTCTGCTTGATATTAGGTTTGTCTGACCACTTTGTGCCCAGCTCTTGTGTGATGAGGCAGACTCATATACGGTCGGTATTGCTAGGTGAGGCAGACTAATGTACACTCCTCTCCTAAAACAGTCAGGTTCGCACCTCATGCCTCTTTGTTACCTGCTCTCTCGACAACACGTGCGAAATATTGTCTCGATAAAGGTTTCCATGCCATCAAAGTGTATTTTAATTATTGTTATTATTATTATTATTATTATTATTATTATTATTATTATTATTATTATTATTATTATTATTATTATTATTGGTTTTATCTATATCCGTTCGAGATTTTTCCTCTCAAAAAGACCGGCAACATATCAAGATATCAATAATTCCTCCTACAGCCTCCACATATATCATCAGCTATCATTGAAAAGACTCAGCAACTGCAGAAGGAATCCAGAGATTCTTTTAAAAAGAATCTGGCATAATTTGCTGCCCAAACGCCTCGTGAGAGAAGACATGTTTTTCGTTTTTAATTTGAGATTTCTAAAAGGACAAACGCATCTGGTATCACATATATCTTGACTTAAGGTGAAATGTCCTGGTGGAAGCCAAAAATTAAAAGAATTGGGAAAAGATGAAGATGGTTTAATTCAGCAAGGATAAGATCAAAGTGTTAATGAAGTTTCTGTAAGAGATAAGGAATAAATTAAATTATTTACTAACTACATTTTGCCTGTGGAGAATATATAATAATATATATATATATATATATATATATATATATATATATATATATATATATATATATATATATATATAATATATATATATATATATATATATATATATAATCTTGCCATATAGGACAAGTGAAAATTTGTGCATGCAACAATTTCGCCAAAAATCATTCTGAACCTAACGAAAAAAAATATATTTCACTGTTTTTGTTTAGTATTAAATTATTGTGAACAAATCTAAAATATATTTAGTTAGGTTAGGCTACAATAAATTGCTCTTGTTATAATAAGGTTAGGTAAGTTTTCTAAGATTCTTTTGGTGCAAAATTAAAAATTTTACATTATCATTAATGAAAAAAATATATCTTTAAACGTATAAAAGAAAATTTTAGAAAGGATTTAATTTTAAATGAGTTCTTGCTAATTGACCAGTTTTACATATTCAGCACGACATATATATATATATATATATATATATATATATATATATATATATATATATATATATATATATATATATATATAATACATATATATATATATATTATTTAATATATATATAATATATATATATATATATATACATATATATATATTTATATATTATAATATATAATATATATATATATAGCTATATATATTTATTATATATATATTTGTTACAGATTGCTAGATATTTTTTTTCATTGACAGTGATGTAGAAATTTAAAGTTTTGAACCAAACCTAACTTAAATTAACTTTTCTTTTACTAAAATTTTGCTATATACATTATTTGTTCAGTTTAAATTTATTTAATATTACTTAAAATTAATGATTTACACCTTTTTATCTACATGAACAGATTGAATTTTGCAGAATTAAGGCAAACCATATCACTCGAATTATTCGATAGAAAGCATCCTTTCTTTTTAGACCTAACTCGCGAATATGCCAATGGCAGATTGGCTGCTCTGTTACACTGATTGCAGAAACAGGGAGGTTGAGTTAAAATAGTGGAAGAACAGATGGTGAGAGAGGGGGTTATAGACAGTGGGAAGGAGCTGTTTGAGAGTGACAGTATGGAAAATGATGATGGAATGCATGAGGGCAAGCACAAAGCAGGGAGAAAAAGATAAAAAACATTATTGCATCGAAAATATAGTAAGTATACAACATAATTAGAATAAGCTGTCATTTAATCAGCATGATTCTCTAACTTAAAATTCGTATTCTTGGAAGACACCTGGTGACACCATTTTAAATATCTAATCATTAGTCGATGGAGTGCCGCTTATAATTATTTGAAACACAATGATCAAATTATATAATTCTACTAGATCTCTTTTTTTTTTTTTGTAATTACAGACAGCTCTCTTATAAATTGTTCTTCATGGCTCGATTTTTTTGCAAATTTGTTAGAGAAAATATATCCAGAAATTAATTGCTTAAGGCTAGGCTATCAAAGGAGATACTTAATTTTGGATGCGATTTTCAATCACATTCACGACAATGCCATAGTATACAGAGCAGTTTTATATGAGATCTGACTGACTGTGATCATTTTTCTCTTGTTACGTAAATATTGTAATATATACATCCAATCGATACCTTGTCTGATTCACATATTATAATGATTTTTGCTACACATACCAAAAAGGATCTGAATGCTCATGAATGCTTTTCATTGCATAAACTGAGATTATATATATATAAGGATATATATATCTACATATTAATATAAATTAAGTATATCAGTATATTAATATATAGATATACCTATATATGCAAAGCAACCACTCTGAAAGAATAGAGAAATTCCAAGCGCTTTCGTGACTACTCACATTATCAAGGAACTAGAATGATGTATGAACTAAAGTAAAGCATCCAAGGAAGCTATATAAGGGGTCCGGCCAGCACCTCACTATCAGATCCCACAACGGTTTAAACACTGACGCGCGGCGACCCAACTTGGATAGGTCCCTTGCACAACCACCCACAAACTATCTACCCAAGAAATTTAAAATTTTGTCTCAGTGTATTATTAAATTCTTCCCAAATTCTATTAATTATAAATGGATCTAATTTATATAAACCAAAGGAAAATTCATATTATTGTCAAAACTGCTTTTTATGAAACAAGATTCAATTATATTCCTGTCGACCATGGACTTGCTTGATACTACTTTCTCAACTTTCTGAAAATCAATTGGATGGTTAAAATCTCTTACATGAATAAATAGAGCATTGGAATCTTGTCCAGTTTTAATGCTATATTTATGTTGTTTTAATCTTATTTCGAGATTTTTACCAGTTTGACCGTAATAAACTTTATCGCAAATTTTACAAGGAATCTTATAGACACATCCATCAGCATTTTGGGGGGAATTCTTTATCAAAAGTTTTTTACTGTATCAAGATTTTTGAATACAACTTTAATATTAAAAGTCTTAAGAAGAGAAGGCATATCAACCAAGTTTTCATGGTAAGGGAGAACCAACATATTTTTAGTTGAATAAGGCTGGTTGTCCCTTTTTGGAATGTAAAAAGTATTTCTAGCAACTTTAAAAGATTTATCAATTACATTTCTTGGGTATTTTAAATCATTACCTATTTCATAAATTTTGGATATTTCCTCATCTATGAACTCAGGACTACAAATTCGTAAAGCTCTCAAAAACATTGATGGGAAAACAGACAGTTTGACTCTATCTTGATGCGAGGAATAATAGTGGACATAGGAACAGTTATTTGTAGGTTTTTTTTGTAAATTTTAAATTTGAATTCTTTATTACCCTTAATAATTAAAACATCTAGAAAAGGCAATGAGTTATTTTCTTCAAACTCAACAGTAAAGTTTATAGAATGGGCTAAGTTATTTAATTTTCCAAGGAAATGGTGTATATCTACATTTTTGGGCATAAGACACAAAATATCATCAACATATCTGAACCATTTAGCTCTATTAGGGAGGATTGTGTTAAGCAACCTTGTTTCAAAAAATTCCATGTATAGGTTATTAAGAACAGGTGAAAGAGGATTTCCCATTGCCATACCAAACTTCTGAGTGTAAAACTTATCATTAAATACAAATTTTGCATCAACAATGCAAAGTTTAATAAGTTTAATGATAGTAGGAACTGGCAATGGTAAATCATAGTTAACGAGTTCTTCAGATAAGAAACTTAATAAATCATCAACAGGAACTTTCGTAAAGAAAGAAGTAACATCAAAACTAACCATGTTAAAATCATTTAAGTCAGTCAAGGAGCTTAATTTATCAACCAAGTCTATGTTGTTTTTAACATTAAAGTTAGAAATTTTGCCAACAATAGGGCTCAAAATATCAACAAGCCATTTGGATAATTTATATGAAACTGACCCTATGGAGCTAATAATTGGTCTGACTGGATTCCTGGTTTGTGTGTTTTTATTAGTCCATACATGTAAGGTAAATTAAATAGCTTAGCCCATTCTATAAACTTTACTGTTGAGTTTGAAGAAAATAACTCATTGCCTTTTCTAGATGTTTTAATTATTAAGGGTAATAATGAATTCAAATTTAAAATTTAAAGAAAACCTACAAATAACTGTTCCTATGTCCATTATTATTCCTCGCATCAAGATAGAGTCAAACTGTCTGTTTTCTCATCAATGTTTTTGAGTGCTTTAGGAATTTGCAGTCCTGAGTTCATAGATGAGGAAATATCCACAATTTATGAAATAGGTAATGATTTAAAATACCCAAGAAATGTAATTAATAAATCTTTTAAAGTTGCTAGAAATACTTTTTACAATCCAAAACGGGACAACCAGCCTTATTCAACTAAAAATATGTTGGTTCTCTCTTACCATGAAAACTTGGTTGATATGCCTTCTCTTCTTAAGACTTTTAATATT
>NW_026467635.1:72500-107500 GCF_026875155.1 Cherax quadricarinatus
AGGCGATGTTCACTGCCCTAAGATTTACCAGTAACTAACTTGCACCAGTGACTGCATGGGTAACATGAAGTGAAATGCATTTCATGCTTAGGAGATACATGTTGGTATAATGGTGAGTGAAAGAATTAAATTATTGATAGGGGAAGATCCTAAGAGTGAACTTTGACTTTGTGATGACTATGAATAACAGCTTAGTGGACATTTTAAGCAGTGACTCATGGACACATACATTAGTTAAACATATCTTTGCTTGGTAGCAAACCTGTAGAATACTGTATAAAACACAGGATCACCATACCATAAGAATATTCAGCTCTTTTCAGTCGTTTCCCCCATCCCCCTCCCGAGGTAACATGGTTGGTGAAGAGCGTCAATAATCATATATGACCCAGTAGGCAATTGGGGAGGAATCCTTAGGTAAGAATGGTCGACAGTGTGTTTCTTGCTGCTTCTGCTGGTGGTTACTCTGTCCTTCTAAATAATGAACACTTTCAGTTTAGAAAGATGCTGGCTAGCAAAGCCCAAGTTTAATAAGATATAGCTTGCAACTTCAATTTTTTGCCTTGATTTCCTACTTCTGCAAAGTGTTCACGAAGCTAGTAAATTTTGGTTGATTTAGTGCACTGAATAAGGTGAGATCCTTTCCTAATCAAAGTGAGGCTTCCATATAAAGAACACCTCTGCTGACGTTCTTCATCTGGATTTCTACGAAGTTTTAGATTCCAAGAAAAATGACGTTACAGTCTTTTATTATATTGAGAAAGTACATGATCCTACATGGATGTCACTGCGGAAGAATGACAACTTTTATGAGAAGATTTCTAGCAACCCCTGACCAGCTAGAAATGTCCAACGTGTGGGAGTCCATTGGCCACGGTTGCCAGTCGGCACACCTCCGACATTCCTAGACTTCTGGTTCAATGTCACAATGATGTTTCTTGGTTTTTGACGCGAGCTGCTTGTGGCTGTCTACTGGTATCGAGTTCAAAATCTTCCTGGCACTCCCTCTGTCTAACTTATTTGAAATCACTCACACAGCTTATATATTTATAACTTTCAAATTAGTTTTACTCGGCCTTTTAATTTTAAAACACAGAAAATATTTTCTACTCTTTTATGTGCGATTGTGAGTCCAGTAAAGTTTCCAGCAATTGCTCGTTGGGGATTGGATAAAATGGCATTTTGTTCGAATTTTACTGGCCCCTCGACAGACATTCCTGACCATGTTTTAAATGCCTCCCTCCAAGGGATTTCAGTTCCTGTTTTTACCGACAACTTAAAGTCTTACACGGATGTCAAGATTAGCGCCGTTTCCCCACATTATTATCGGTTACATCTTTTAATAGTTCATGGAATCATCAGCCTGGTCACATATCATGTTTCCTAAATAGGAGAAGTAATATTTTAGGAATCAGAACTTTTATGAAACACATTTGAGAGAAAAGACATGGTTAAACTGAATACAAAAAGTAGTTTGTAAAATCTTGCATTCCCATAAGACAAAAAATTATCGTTTCCAAAATGCTTAACATGCTTCCGTTCCACACTCTATGGTTGGATGGTAGTGCTTGGATATTTTCTACCTATCAGTCTACTCCTTAAACGATGCTTCAACTTTTACAACTGAGTCACTTGATTTCTTTCTCAAATTCAAAGATAATAGTTGCACTAGAGGGTGTTAATTATACTTAATATAGTGACATCTGGAGTGTCCTTGAAACTCGAAGTTTATAACCCCTTTTAGAGATTAGTGCTAGGAATTTTAGAATTGCTCATTTCACTGTAGTTCAACGGAATGTCTTCAAAATTGTTCTTTGCTGAGATTTAGAAACTAGCGGGTCGATGAGATGGCCAAGTCTGCCGTGTTTCTCAAGGTTCCTCGTCGAATCATTCTGACATTAGGGACTTATAGCCAGGAATGTGATCGATGATCTTCCATTCTTGGCACTCACTGAAACAATATTGCAGGAACTAACAAATGTTATAGCATCTCCAATACACTAGCCCACTTGATCCTTGATCATGCCTCGCTATGATCAAGGCTTAAACCTGACCTGACTCTCCCTAAACCTTGGCCTCACCTTACTTATACCTGACCTCTTACCTTATTGGTTACCTCTGGTCTATATGCTTCATGTGTCCTATGTATCATTAAATTTTCTTAAGTTTTTATGCACGTGTCCTCCTTAGTTTGCACATAATTTTTATTAAAGTTTCCTATATAAATTATGTTACACATATCAATTAATTGAAATCTATGGTTTCCAGTTAGCAACAATGCTTTTACAAAGAACAGACTTTAAAATGGAGTAAGCTGTAATGTCAGCTTTTAGTACGAAAAGTACATAACAAGGATTCTCTATATTAATCCTGTAGACTCTTTTCAGTTCAAGAAACGGCTGGTAATAAAGGAGAAAGAAAGGGAATGAATCTACAAAGTTAACAACACCATGTAATGGTTCCTTATTATTCCTTTACTTAATGGTCCATTACCAAGTAATAAATTGATGAACCCCTACTCAATGACTCCTTGCTTAACGCTTGTTGCTCAATGGTGAACAATAATTCCTTACATTAACCATTTACACAACACTTTTATGTGTATATATGGTATAAACCTTGGTAATAAATGCCGACAAGTTGGTTAAGAAAAAATACGTAAGCAAACACTAGGACATATTTATTAGAAAACGTTTCGGTCCCTGAGAGCTTGATCACTTCTAACATACAGAGGTTACAAGACAGTATATACAGGCAAGAGTGAGGTGTGAGTGACGCATGGTGACCTGAAGAATGCCGTGTTGGGACGAGGACACGTAGACAATGAGATCATGTGACTCATGTGTTGCTGGGTAGGTGGTGCTTTGCCTGGTTGACTGTCATGTATGCTAATGTTTGAGAAATTCTGTGGTTTCCAGTGTTACATTCTATTGTATCGGTGACGGCGATTAGGGAGGTCTTGTTCGGTGAGAACGAGTTATAAGAACATAAGAAAGAAGGAACACTGCAACAGGCTTGCTGGCCTAGGTGAGGCAGGTCCAATTCTCCCACCGGCTTAAGCTCACTGGCCTAGTGACCTTAAGCTCACTGACCGTCTGACCTCACTGACCTAATGAGGTCAGACACATCACTTAAGGGAGGAGCACAGCATCCTACCTAGTAGCACAAGATAGTTAGGTCCAACTCACACCCACCCACACCCACACCCACACCCACACCCACACACCCCACCAACTCATGTATTTATCCAACCTATTTTTAAAACTACACAACGTCTTAGCTTCTATGACGGTACTCGGGAGTTTGTTCCACTCATCCACAACTCTATTACCAAACCAGTGCTTTCCTACATCCTTTCCGAATCTCAAATTTTCCAAATTAAAATCATTGCTGCGAGTCCTGTCTATGTTAGATATTTTTAGCACGCTATTTACATCTCCTTTATTAATTCCTGTTTTCCATTTATACACCTCAATCATATCCCCCCTAATTCTACGCCTTTCGAGAGAGTGCAGATTCAGGGCCCTCACTTTATCCTCGTAAGGAAGATTTCTGATACATGGGATCAACTTTGTCATCCTCCTTTGTATGTTTTCCAGTGCATTTATATCCATTCTTTAATACGGTGACCAGAACTGTGCAGCATAATCTAAATGAGGCCTAACCAACGAACAACCTGAGGATTTTCATTATTTATACTTCTTGCTATGAAGCCAAGGATTCTGTTAGCTTTATTGCGAACACTTATGCACTGTTGTCTTAGAGTGGCTGTGGAGGACACAGGCGTGCCATAAGTCGTCTCTGTACCTTAAGTAGTCTCTGTTACTAACAGAGACAACTTAACTGGGCATTTCAAATGCCCCTTGGAGGCTCTATGGAGGACATAGGCATACCTTAAGTCGTCTCTGTAACTTAAGTCGTCCCTGTTACTAACAGTATCCTCTACAGACTCCAAGGGGCATTTGATGAACTGGGATGAGGCACAACTCGTTCTCACCGAACAAAACCTTAGATGCCGACGGTGTCTAGAATCCTCGCTAATCACCATCATCGACACAATAGAACGTAACACTGGAAACCACAGAATTTCTAAAACATTAGCATACATGACAGTCAATCAAGCAAAGCACCACCTACCCAGCAACACATGAGTCACATGATCTCAATGATCTCATCGTGCACCTGTCCTTATCCAAATATGGCATTCTTCAGGTCACCATGCGTCACTCAGACGCATGGTGACCTGTCCCGTACTTGTATGTCTCATAACAATAAAAATGCTTTCAAATGAGCTGATGTAGGTAACAGCTCTTAGTTTGCCAATAAAGTTAGGAATCCTTAACCTGTAATATAGCTGTCAATAAAGCTAGGGATCCTTAACCTTGTCAAACCCTGTGTAAAAAAAAAAAAAAAAAAAAAAAAGAGAGAGAGAGAGAGAGAGAGAGAGAGAGAGAGAGACGCCAGCCATTCATGACCAACTAACCAGCTAACTATTCAGAGAGAGTGAGAGTCTGCTCACTAAATAAAAAGAAAGATGCAATTTGGAGACGTATTGTTATTAAATGGTGGAGAATTACTGAACAAAGTTGAAGTGATTGTATATAAATGGGAACAAATGAATTCTAAGACCAACAGATCATCAAGGCCAAACTAGACGGGTTACGGAAAACTCAATCATGGTGTAACAAACAATACTGTGTCGCAGGATTCGAAGAATGGTATCCAGAAAATTCGTAAACCTTCTTTTTTTTGTGGAGGAGAGATGTAGAAACGTAGTGGGGACGTTGTATTCGGTAAAAGAGCAGAAGGGTATCAACAAGGTTACTAACGAACGGCGGGAAAACGACTAGAGGACGACTAAGGTTTGAATCGAGGACGTTCACCTGAGAATAAAATTAAAATGAATGAGGCAAGCGGGAGAGACGAGAATTTAATTAGAGAATCTACACTGCATGTTAGAGGAGGTGAATGTCCAGCTGAGGCTACGACTGATATGGTGATGCAAAGCTGGAGATGAAGTGGGTTTGTAGGGCGCTTGTAGGGGTTGTAGTGAGTATATTAGTGAGTTTGTAGTGGGTTTATAATAGGTTTTTAATTAATTTTAAGTTTGTAATAGGCTTTTAATAAGTTTGTAATAGGTTTTTAATAAGTTTGTAGTAAGTTTTTAACAGTTTTTTTTTAAATACAGTGGATTTGTAGTGGGGTTTAAATTGATTTACAGTGGCTTTTGAATGGATTCCAAATGAGTTTCTGGTTGGTTTATATTCAATTAGTAGTAGATTTCTGATA
The DNA here is from genome assembly GCF_026875155.1 of Cherax quadricarinatus. Lineage (NCBI taxonomy): Eukaryota > Metazoa > Arthropoda > Malacostraca > Decapoda > Parastacidae > Cherax > Cherax quadricarinatus. The sequence goes on from NW_026467635.1 coordinate 77,790, forward strand.
GATTTGAAATAGGTTTGTAGGAGGTTTTTCTAATAAGTTTGTAGTGCACTTGTGTTTTAATTTGTAGGAGGTTTTGTGAAGATGGTGTTTAAATATGTAATGGGTTGTTAATAGATTTGTAGTGGGTTTCTATTTGGTTTCTAACAACTCTGTACAGAGTTTGTGATGAAATTTTAGTGGTTTTATTGTGCCTGTAAACCGAGTTTGAAGTGGGCGATGAATAAACAGTAAATAGTATCCAACCTTGTAAACAAAAACTAAAAAAAAAGTGAAGATGGGAATTTTAAACCGCAAAACAAAGACTGATGAACCAGTGTAAACAAACAAAATCTTAATATTCGGGGTTCTCACTATGTCATTGTTATTGTTTTAGGAATTGCAGTTAGAAACACGGAGAAGCACTAAACCCGAATGGATCATACAGGTTTGATCCAATTCTGAGAAGAGTAGCTTTAATTTCATGGATCAAGAAAACTTTGGGCTGAATGATGCACTTTCCTTGAAGGTTGGGAACTGTTAGTGTACTCACCTATTTGTGGTTGCAGAGGTCGAGACTTAGCTCCTGGCCCTGTCAGCCTAATATCGTGAGTGCTACAAAATGATACTGAATGTTTCACTGAAACATTCAGTGAAAAGTGAATGGCTCTCCCTGAAGACCACTGTCAACACAGACCAGTGAATATGTTTCGACAATAGGCACATAGGAAAGCTTAATTTTCTGAGCTTAAACTAAAGTTTAGCGGGACAAACCTGGTAAGCAGTCAAGCGATTCGGAAAAGCAAAACACTTCAGCATATGTGGCCAGCACTATGTTCATAGTGCGGGGCCAGGAGCTATGACTCAGTCTCCACAACCACAAATAGGTGAGAATATGTGTACACGAATTTCCAGCCAGCTAGAGGATAAGGAGATCCTCCTGAGAATACGGTTCCACGACATAATGGACAACTCCGCACAGTTACATAACTTGGTTAGAATTAATATGCTAAATGTCCGGAAATAATCTGCATATTCATTAGTGGAACTGCGAGGAAATTCATGGGAATTCCAGTAGAGAAAATGTAAGTCTTTAAATTACCTTGATATATAAACACTTATGTTCATACAGTGGCGATAGACACAACTGTACACACACACACACACACACACACATGTAAACACATACACACATACACATACTGATGGACGAGGTGGCTCGCATCTAGAATGTTAAAAAACTTATATTTTGGACACATAAAGTGGAAGGCCGCTCTTGTACGGCACTTTGCAGCAATTGCCCTTAAGCCACTCGATGGAATCCAATGACTTTTAGCTCCATGTTGTCCATATTGCGAGACACCCTGATGTGTGTTCTACCGGGCCAGGCATTCAGCACGGCGTTCATCTCTGACCGAACTACAGTCAAATAACGTAGGAAGAACGATGAGTAGGGAGAAAGTAACGCCATTAAATGTATTAATGGACAAAGAAATGGCTATGTTTTATTGCAAGAAATGAAAACTGGGAACCTATGTTTACACTTTAATACCACAGGAGGATATGATGAGATGATGGGAATATAATGATGTGGGTTGCTTACATTAAAAAAAATATTCTTAGATGACTTCAAAAGCATAGCGCTTCCCTTTCCTGTTCAAGAGATAAAGTTGATAACATTTTTAACCATCAAGGGAGAACACCTCTTATTCGCCCAGAGTTTTTACCTTATGGGCGATAAGCAAAATAAGTTCGTCTTCGGTCATATTCTTACAGAAAAATTAGTAACATAACTCAAACAAATTAGCAAACAAATTATTTTAGCCAGTTAATGAAATAAATATTTCTAGATGAAAAGAAAGAAATGGATGAACAAGAACGCATGAATAAACAACAACACATGGAAAAACATGTAGACATGAATGAACAAATTTCGTAAACATAATTGCGTGAGCTCTAACGGACGTAAGGGAGTTTACGTGCTGCATAATTTTTCCATTGTATCTTGCACTGGGTCTCGCCGGCAATATATATTCTCTCAGGTATCGACGTTACTCCTTACACAGTTGTTTTGCTAGGTCTTTCTTGTTTTTTATTCTTTTGTTAAAATGATAAAATTTTATCAGTAACTCGTACGTGGTAAACTCAACTCAGGAGAAATAGTGAAGGAAATACGTAGCAGCTTTGAGGGCGAATCACCGTCAGTTGCGGTAGACCAACACAAAAAATAAAAAAAAAAATGGTAAATGAGTTAAGGTTATAAAAAAAAAATCTTAAATTTAACAGCATTTTGGTGTATGTCTCATCTCTGTACGATAATTCTAAATAGAGTTATCGCAATTATAATAAATGAGGTGATGATAACATCAGATGCGGTAGGCCTATACGAAAAAAATAATATTTATTTGTTGTTATAACTTTATTGTTTATGAACCGATCATTATGAGTTTTACAACAGATATACTATGGTTATTGTTCTATAAACCAATATTAAAATATTGGCAACAATTCCTTCCATTTTTGCCTACCATGGGCATAAAATGCAACAACTGATAAAAAATATTTGAGACGTAACTGGTTTTTGTGGGGACTATAAAATTAGATCATAATTTTAGATCATCAAAAAATCCACTTGGCATTGCTTCATCAAATAACTTTGACATTGCAAATATTTCAGTATTTCGACATATTTGTTGCAAATTAAAAAAAATAGAACTTTCATTTTTTATTTCTTTATTGCACAATTTCCATGATTTTTTTTACTCATACACTTCAATACTATTAGAGTCTATGATGAAAATGTGGATGAAATCGTACATTGAATAAAGAAAACGAAAAAGCCATGGTTACTTTCAATCGTCAGCAATCCATCTTCAAATTATGCAGTGCGTTTTTTTTAAGTAAAAAAGAGTGTTAGTTTCTGAACATTCTGAAACAATGGGAAAAATTAAATTTAAAAAATTATTACTATTATTATTATTATTATTATTATTATTATTATTATTATTATTATTATTATATTAGCTGTATTAAATTTCCTAGGATATAACTAAAATCAGCAACTGAACCTGGAAACGTGATCTTTGGAAATCAGTATATTTAATTTATCACCGACGTGAACAATCGTATTTGTTAGTTCACATGCTATTACAACACAGACTTTTGTGAGATCATTCTCTAACTGGAAGCCTCCTATAAAACCTGCCTTGAGTTAATCTAACTCTAGCCTATTCACAAAAATGTTCCATGGTACTGATCGAATGGAATTTTGAAAAGTTTTCTGGGCTACATTTCGCAGATTGAAATCCCGTTTAATGAATGTTAAGAAGAAAAGTTTAGCCAAAACTATGCAAGTGAGATTCTTTTCTTTTCTCCTGAAACACGATATATTTTACTGAATTTTCCTTAAAAACTTGTGATCGGGTCACCGTGTGTTGCTTTCAACACTCTTGCCAGGTTTCTGGTAGGAGTAGCCTTTTGGTTTTCCCTGGTTTAGTGGCTGAGACAACGGTCTCAGTCTCAGACCTCAGGTTCGAGTCCCGATCACCCCTCTGAATTAATTAATTAATTTATTTATTTTTCCCCCCCCCCTCCTGACTCCAGCATCGACAAGCCAACGATCATTGCTACCATGGCCCGGCATTGGATCATTGGCTACTTTACCTTCACGTATCCCGCACGTATCTCGCCATAGTATGAACCATTCAACAGAGCATCTCATAACAATGAACCGTCATAGAATTTTTTGCTTGACAAACATACTAACAATAATTTCTTTTCGCCATAGGACCAACGGCTACCCACCTTCAAATGTGCCCTGAGAAACTTCAGTTTTACCAGTCCCCACGCTAGAGCCGGCTATATTGAATAAGTTATTACAGTATATAATGATAAAACCTATATCAGGTTACTTTTAACTAATTAATATACTAGCAGCAACTACCCTTGCTGTAACTCTCACATATACTTAGGCACCACCGTCTTGCGGCACCCCCGCCACTGGATCGGGACCAATGAACAAGGTAGGTCATTGTTCCCTAGCAAATAAGCCGTCAGTCTTTCCTTGTGGAGTTAATAAAACTCTATTTGTAGAGACTATGACCAGTAAATGCAGTGTTTTACCTCTCGATTACCAACAGTGTTTGTCCAATTGTCGCTACATTCTTCTCATTACAAAAGGAAATTTTATGCTGCGTTAAATAATATTAATGACTGCATTGATTGCCGAGGTAGCAAACTATAAAAGTATTATTGCTGTACTGTTAAATAAACAAATTGTCTTAATATTCATCTCTTGGCTCATATATGCTCGAATTCATTAGCCTTCAGAAAAATAAAATGTTCCATTGAGCAGCAATATTCCATGCCATTGTTGGTGAAGGTAAAATGTTGGGAAACATGCATTCATTAGTCACTGGTTGAGCCTCGGAGATATTGCAGGAAAGATTATGTGTTCCTAGCAATCCAGCAGATGTTGTAGCATTTGACTTTTTTCCCTTACATATATAAACTTTAGCTATATAAAAAATAATATAGTTTGTAGTTCTTTTACATTGATTTGAATGTCCCTTGCTTATGGGAAAGAATGTAATTTCACAATTTTTGAAGAGTCAGTGACCGGAGTGTTTGTCATATTATATAGAAAAGCACACTACCTGTGATATACAAAATAATTCACGATCGTGCTGTGTTTTCATCACGAATTCGTGAATTCGAACAATAATTTACAGATTTTATGCAGTTGTTATTATTACTTTATTAGCCAAAACAACCGTAAAACGAATCATATGTGTATAATAACCAGTTCAGTGGTACCAGCCCTATTACATGACCAGGAGGCTAAGAACACGTGTGAAAGAATAGCAGCCAATAACCATGTTGTGGATTATGACAAACAGCACCGTCTACCTTACTGGTACTGAAGTCAGTGCGATGAGTGTATGGTGTATATATGTGCCAACATAAGTTAAGTACAGGAGACAGTTAGTATAGTGAAAATCTTCGGGAAGTATATAGGGGGAGGACGAAAGGTAAAATATATGTTGGAAAAATGTTACTTATATTTTGGTGCCTCCCAGGTAGATCTGCCTCTCCTCAAAGCACCTCATTGTCAAACTTTCACATGACTCAGCCATAGGTGTTCCTACGAATAAAGGATAAGCCTTCCCAAGCCTGCACGATATACAGCCCTACACCTCCAAGTTATGTCTCTTTACATGAGCATTTGAATTAAATTTTCCCTCTCACCTTACGGTGGGAATATTCGCTCCTTTCTTATCTTTACGTGTAAATATCTTCATCTTTCTCACCTTTGTTGGGAATGTCTCTTCCCTTTTCACTTTTGCGTGATTATATCGCGTCCCTCCTCGTCTTTCAGTGTGCTTAGGGACATTCCCTCCCATTTTGCCTGAGTATAAATAATTATCTCCCACGTTTCTCCCAAGTAAAAATATCCCATTAACATGGATTAAGTTTGTGGATATCCTCATTTTATCCAGAATGTATCGTGTGGATCTATACTTATATTCCAGAGTAATTCTTGTGGATACCTACCCTCCTCTCGTAGCCTTTTCCTGACCACTTCCCAGGCGAGAAAGGCCCTCAGTACCCTCGCAGTAGATATTAAGTGCACATACCTACTTCGGTTCTCAGCTGAGAGGGATGGGGAGAATGTACAAGACTTGAGATTACAAAAATGAAAAAGATACAGAACTCAGGACAAAAAACACACAGAATGATATTTTTTACGAGCCATGGTACCACAGTTGCAGGCAAGAGTGAGGGAGAAAGTTAGGAAAGAAAGATGAGGCAAAGAAAGATAACTGAAAGAATATTATAAATGACAGTAAAATCACCAAGGGATGTCGGAGGTATTACTGTTGTATTTTCCTTTATTAGTAGGACGTTATTGTTTATTAACAATAACATCCTCTTCATCTAAGTATTATTCACTCCAGTATGTTGTTATATACACATTGATCGAGGTCTTCACTTCGTGATGGCTCGCTGTGAGCCCCTAGGAACAGTTATTTTAAGCTCTGAGCCCCAGGTAACGAGACTCCGATGAAGGGTCTGTTAGAAACGCTGTTAAATGTCAAATTGCAATGTTAAAAGTGACACATTTATTAACCTCATACGTAACTCATTCTTCTTTGAACATGTTATATGCACCTAGTGCATATGTCATTAATATTAACGTACAGGTAAACTGCGACTTTAATTGCTGAAGTGTATCCAAAAAAGTACAAATCTAAATCTAATTATCACATAATCAAGTTCCTTGATAATGTGAGTAGTCACGAAAGCGCTTGGAATTTCTCTATTCTTTCAGAGTGGTTGTTTTGCATATTCTGAAATCACCTGTTTACTGTGATCTTATTGCATATATATATATATATATATATATATATATATATATATATATATATATATATATATATATATATATATATATATATATATATATATATATATATATGAAGGAGATTAGATTAGTAAAAAATAACAGGAGGAGGAGGAGAGGAAAGAGGAAATGAAACAGCTGTATCAGGAGGTGGAGGACTAGCGGCAGCATCCTAGACGCACCATATTTAAATTTCCCACACACTGACGTTTAAATGTCTGTCTTGGCGAGTCAGGCAGACGTTTAAATGTCCCATGTAACCCGACGCGACAGGTGCGCTGGGGATTAAATTTCCCACTCGTTAGGACTCTTAAATGTCTGTATCTTGTTGAGGCTATCTGTTTTCTTGATCTAGACTCGCCAAGGTCTATCATTATTATCATTATGATTATTATAATTATTTGTTATTATTATCAATTAAGATTACACGTGGGTATCGAATCTCCTTTATGAATAATACAGTTCATGTTAATGGTAATACCATTAATTATATAATTCATATAAATATAACATCTTGTTGGAGGCAATTCTTGATCTTCTCTTCCTTCCTTCCTTCCTTCATGCATTCGTTTATTCATTCCCTCCTTCTTCTCCTTCGTTTTTCTCCTTATTCTAATCTAATCTCTCTCTCTCTCTCTCTCTCTCTCTCTCCTCTCCTCTCTCTCTCTCTCTCTCTCTCTCTCTCTCTCTCTCTCTCTCTCTCTCTCTCTCTCTCTGCTCTCTTGTGCTGATGTGTCTATCTTCTCTTTCTCTTCCTCATCTACATCTTTATTCTTCTTTCCTCTCCTTCGTTTTCTCATCTCATTCATTTCCTTCTCCTTCCTCGTCTCTCTCTCTCTCTCTCTCTCTCTCTTTGCTCTATTACATGCTCATTCATTCTCCATCTCTTCTTTTTCTATATTGTTGTGCTCCATGAATTACATGCATTATACAACTTGTGATATGATGGTATTTGAATCTGAATAAATGCCTGGATAAAAATGCCTTAAATTTATAGCCTTAATGCTGCTCTCAACAGTCGGACCTTATACCAAACTATATTTTTAGCACGAAACTCTTGCGTCTCTTAAAACTACCCGTTTTGACTCATAGCTACAATTGCCTACTTTAAACGTTCTCTCTCGCTAAAACATATTCTAGAAACTCTTATTTCATTCCCATAAACACTAATCTCATGAAACCTATTGGCACAAAGCTAAGTATTTCTTCTCAAAAATTATGTATTGTCCTTATAAGCTTTCCATCAGTAAAATGGGTACTGGGTTCTCGACTGGTGTGGTCTATCTGGATCACTGTCCTAAGGAGGCCTGGACACAACCGGGCCTGGGGGCGTTGACCCCCGGAACTCTCTCCAGGTAAACTCCAGGTAAGCTACAATTTCCTAACTTTAAACGTTTCTTCTCTCGCTAAAACTATATTTCCTAGTATTAAACTTCTTATTTTCTCTTCCCATAAAACTACTTATTATTCTTCCATGAAACCGCTTATTGCCATCTCATAAAGCTAAGTATTTTCTTCTCATAAAATTATGTATTGTCCTTTAGTAAAGCTATTCACTATGGTTGCAGAAAATGTCTTACTGGTTTCTCGTGAAACTGGTTGTTGTCTATACATAAATCATTGTCATAGCTTATAACTACTGTACATACTATCTTGCGTAAAGTTGCTTAGTGTAGATACTCTTAATTATTCCAAACGACTTTGGGAAAATACTTAAAAAAATTAAACAAATGAAAACAGCACCAAATCCAATACCTAGAGTGTCCCGTAAGTCTGGACCATAGGGAATTGTCACAGGCAACATCATCAATTTTAATATCATTAGCTAGTGCACTTGTTGATTGGATATCTCGTCTGTATTCGTATATCAATAATAGTAGCGGATACACTGAACATACTTTATGAATAAAAGCCTTCATTATTGTCAGACTTACTGGGCACTCTACAGATTCACCTCCATGTTTGGCCCTATGGATGGCGTTCCTCTCACTGTGTTGGGAGTTATATCTTGCATGAATCTTTCAGTCATGTATCATTACATTAGTTGTAAACGATGCCGAAAAGTTGTTGGAAAAGACACATGAGGAATACTTGAGTTTTTATTATGAAGGTTATATTTATTATGAAGGCACATGTATTTTATTCATCCCTACGTGGTATTTATATCTGTTCACCCAAGAAAGTTAGGTGCCTTGATGCTAGTAAGAGGTTCTTAATCCAACAAATTGGATTTCTTCTTCCCTTCCATGTATCGAACCCGATTGCCTTGCGTTCCTTTACGGGTTTAATGCTTTCTCTTGAATATAACCAACCGCTGTACACTCCAGGGAAGATACGATAATCAGTGACACTCCATATTGGAAATCAGTGCATTCTCGCACTAAGAGTGAAAACATTAGCTGTTCCACATTTCCATTTTTCCTCGGCTGCCTTATTACCAAATGTATCACAGCGTAATTTTCTAATTTGCTTATTTGTGCTTTAATATACGTTTTCACAGGTTTACGTGATTTAACAAGATGTAAACTAAATTAAATTATTCTTTCTTAAAATGAGTTAAATATGATTTGGAGAGAAAAAGGGAAACGTTGAATAGTTGATGCAGAGAGAAACGTCAACCATAAACGTTTTAAAATGAGAATGAGTTGCAGTGATACATCAGACCATTCAAATAAACTATAATGTGAGAAGCATACATGATTTATTGTGTATACAGTATCACTAACTGATGCTGTTGTTATTGTTAGTGTTGTCATTGTGGTTGTTATCGTTGTCTTTGTTGTTATAAATAACGACTAATATATAATAATATATCAGAAAAGTTGAACATCACACATACTTGTTGTTGTTGTTGTTGTTGTTCTTGTTTTTCTTGTTCTTCTTCTTCTTCTTCTCTTCTTCTTCTTATTATTATTATTATTATTATTATTATTATTATTATTATTATTATTATTGTGGAAAATACTGTATATATTTTCCAGAAATTCAGTATTTATATGTATATAGATGTTCATACTGTATTTAATAACATTTATGTCATAGAAAATGGGAAACTGAGCCTGGGGAGAAGGGACAGTCGCCATTTTGTTTGAATTTGGATTAGAAACGTTGGTGTAATGAGAAGAATTTTTCGTGCTCTAGAGGTTAAAATTAGGCTGACACCTCTCAAATAGGAGGCGAAATTGCTGGATGAATTCCTGCATAACTTGAGATATCAGGCGACTGGACAAGACAGCTCCAGGAACCTCAGGTAAGTCTGTTATGTTATAACTCTGGCCAGTTGTTATTTTCATGTATAGACAGAGGTTTTCTGAGTACGATACACCCTGATTTCCAGTCAAATTGGTGAGTGTTATGATATTGATATATTTTCCTTCTGTTATGTAATTGTGTAAATATATAACCATTTATTATTTTTAATATACACAAAATTTATATATATACCAGTATTCCTGGTTATACATATTTCATTGGTAATTAATAGGTCCAGAGCAACTTGTGGATATAACAGTGGTAGGTATTGAAGGGGGACATTTTTTGCGACCTAGGTGTCCCAAATTCCTACATGTCTAACTGATAAATAATAATTATCTTTTCATTTACTGTTATGTATATAATGATACATTCAGATAAATGTAATTTTCCACAATTATTATTATTATTATTATTATTATTATTATTATTATTATTATTAGTTTTGTTGTTGCTGTTATTTTTATTATTGTTATTTTTGTATTAAAGACGAAAATAATGTCAAATCCATACGAGTCATGCAACCCAGTTTACAGTTTTGAAGTCATGTGAATCACACTCAACGCCATCTACTGAACGAAAAGTGAGTTACCAGTCAGCTCTGCATTATTACTCTATTTTACCACGTTCCATTCGCATAAATTCTTCTTGGATGTTTATTGGCCACTCCTTGCTGTGTAGAGGCGCGTAACACGAAGAATGCATTCCAGAAGGAATACAAATTATGTTCTCACTGTTACCAGAATTGTTAAAATTTAGTAGATGAAGCCGAAAGACGAACTCCCGACGAGTTTAATACGAATTCTCCTCTCGCTCTAATCTTTCGTCTCCAACAACACTCACACCACAACACCACACAACACACACACAACACACACATCACACACACACACATGTCCTATGAAGAAAGATTAAGTAAATCGCCTGACGACATGGAGGACAGTTGGTCAGGGAGACATGATAACTGACATATAAAATACTGCGTTGGAATAACAAGGTGGACAAGGACAGGAGTTCCAGGAGGGGACACAGAAACAAGAGGCCACAATTGAATGAAGACACAAATGAAGTCAGTGAGAATAGTAGGAAGTATTTCTTCAGTCATAGAGTTTAAGGCAGTGAATAAGCCTAGAATGACGTATGGAGGCAGAACCATACTTTAAGACGAGTTTGATAAAGCTCAGGAGCAGTGAGTAGAGGGTCAAGTAGCAAACGTGAAGAGGCGGGCCAGAGCTACGACTCGACCCCTGCAACCCAAATGTGAGTACAAATAGGTGAGTACACACACACACACACACACACACACACACACACAAACACACACTTTCTTTTAATTCTCACAACATGATTAAAAATATAACAGCCTCTTAGCATCGCATCGTATCACAAAATCAATACAAACTTAACATTTGGTGAATGTTTTGATGAAAACAACACAACAGGAAAAGCCTATTTTGTCGACAACGTTTCTATTGGGACAAGTTTAGAGAGACCGACCATTTTTCTCGGTCTGAAACCATTATCAACGTACAGCCTAAAACTCCAGAAAGTACAATGATACAATTGTTTTGCATAATTTAGTTTCAACTGAGCTATGTAGTGGATGTTAAACAAATGTTCTTGAAAATACGAGGTTGTGTGACTATCTTAAGTATGTTTTTTAAAGAGTACCTCTGAACTTGACCATCTATCAACTTTTTTACACTGCACCTGGTATAGTATCAGTTAAAGTGAAAAGTTATATTTTGAATCAAGACTCGAACAGTGGACGAACGTCTTGTATTATTGCTGGCTATTTTTTTTTTATTTTATTTAAAAACATACAATACATTAACTAAACAAAAATATACAGAATCGGATAATCGACAGACAATATAAATTCATCATTATCTAAACACTGCAATATGCAGTAATGTCAATATATACACCTCATGCAGCTGATAGATGTATACTGCCATTATACATAATTCCATTGCAATAAGATATAACTGTGCAAGTAAGACAAAATACAGAATCCTCTTACCCCTTCCCATCTGCAAATTTCAATATACACACAGTAAAACTACATGCCGTAAAAATGCAAGCAGTATAACTACCCCCTCCCCCTCCCTATTTACCCCAGTTTACCAAAATGTACAACATTTCACCGTTGTTTATTTAACTTATAAACTAACGAAACTAATTTAAACCTAAGAACATATTATATTAATGACAATAACAACTCTGCAGTAGTGAAAAAAGCCAGCTGCTATCCTAACTTTTTATTCTTTTTATCAAAAAACATTTTTACAGTGTATACATTGTGCTATACATAAGCTCACTGGAGCCAAGACACCAACAGTCCTAACAGTTAAAATACAATACCAAATACATAACAGTTCAACAATAAATACTCATGTCACCGACTGTAGCCATGTCCCATCCCTTATACCCTATCCACCTTTCACATATATGCTTTCCTACATATAGACGAAACACACGCGTATATTATACCTAAACTTGTACAACTAACAATATGAAGCGCACACAATGACTTACAATGTTCGTCATGATTCAAAAACACCCTAACATAAAATGACCAATACAGCTCTGTTTTAGGTCACATATATATGAGGGAAAAACCCCACCAAAAGTTATAGTGCATATAAAGCAGCACTTTGTTAAACATAACATATAACAGTGACAACCGCCAGATATCCTCACAACATACATTCAAAGGTTAATGAGCACATGATAATAGAGTCCTCTACAAAACGCAGGTATCCCCGGGTGCACAGGACAACAAGCATAAGCAAACCATACCACGGGCGGGATTTGAACCCGCGGTCAGAGAGTCTCTAAAACTCCAGACCGTCACGTTAGCCACTGGGCCAGCTAGCTTCAATAAGATACGTCCAACTAGGTATATTTCTACACCATAGGAAGGTTAGCATAGGCACCACTGTGTCCACAAATGCAAGTCATGTTGACGGCTTTGAGGGGACTTGAGCTAGAGTTCGTCACGGCCACGCTAGCGGGAGATTCGCCTGTAAAAGCTTGCATTTGTGGACACAGTGGTGCCTATGCTAACCTTCCTATAGTGTAGAAATACACCTAGTTGGACGAATCTTATTGAGGCTAGCTGGCCCAGTGGCTAACGCGACGGTCTGGAGTTTTGAGACTCTCTGGCCGCTGGTTCAAATCCCGCCCGTGGTATGGTTTATTTGCAATAGTGTCATTACGATTTCGTGAGCCAAGCATAAGCAAAGTACGTTAATTGGAACGCAATACATGTAAAGCATACCATTCAATAGAGAATCCGCAACACTATAATGGATAACTAATCATACAAATCAGACATGTTTATTATTGCAACTTAGATAAACAAAACAACCAACGTTGCAACTAATGCAACTGGCGAAGCCATTGCTCATCCACAACAATAACATACCAGAACCATCCCTCTTCCACCCCCTCCCCGCTTCCACCCTTATCATACTACTACTCAGTCCACTTTCACGCCAGATCATCGCTGTCCACCAGCCCATTGCCGTCCTGTTCCAATTAATCCGCGAAGTTTTACCACCGTCATATCGCGATACCCCTCAGGAAAAAACTCAACCCACCTACTACCATAGACGCTTCTGTTTCTGCACATTGTTCTGTAAAAACGTGCAGCCAACGCCCTGATCCTACCAGTGCCCCGTACCTCACGCATTCCCCAAGACATGTACAAATAGTCCACGATGATATATCTTAACGCTCGTGCCACATCTTGTGTCACCCCATCTACGTCAAGGAGTAACGCTCTTAACATAACCACCCTCCCCCCTCCCAACATCCCGAAAACACCTCGCATCCACAACCTTACCTCTTCTAGGGATGGACAAAAATACACTGCGTGAAAAGCCGTTTCTTCATCACCACAATGCACGCAGGTTACATCCTTAACAAAACCCATTTTCCATAACATTGCCTTAGACGCCAGGATCCCCATCATAAATCTATACACCACCTCCCGCGCCTTAGCTGGTATACGAAGCCTCCGGAATTCCTCCCAAATTACCTTCCAATTATACGTGGGATAAATCTCCACCCCTGACAATGCTTCCTGCCGAAATCCTAAATTCACCAGCCTTCCTACACGCATACCATGGACATCCCTCACTTTTAACTTGAATCGCAGCAAGTCTTCACACGCCTCTAGTTCCTTTCCACGCCAACATCGAACTTCTCTTCCAACCTCCCCCACGCTACATCCTCTAGTCCCTCCTAGTCTTAAGTAACAGGCACGTATATATATATTGCTCTCACCCTAGGTCCCAAAGCTAGCAAACCTAAACCCCCCGCTCGTACTCCAGACATTACCACCTCACGTCCCAACCATGCCCGTCCATATCCCCACACATACCTCAACGCACTCCTCTGTATCTCCGTTACGTCACAGGCCCTCAAAGGATAAACAGCTACCACTCCCCAGACTTTAATATACACAAGCGAATTCACGATCATCACCCGTATTTGCAACAAGGAATCTCCAGCTCGTAATCCACGTAATCTACCCAGCACTTTGTCCCGTAACGCCACCGAATTAACCTCCCTGCTTGCCTGTTTGTCCGCCAAATACTTAATCCCACAAATCCTAATCCTATCCACACATGTCCATCCAAACCCCTCGCCCATTCTCCCTCCCACCCAGCTCCCCACCTCTAGCAACATCGACTTACACCTGTTAACCCTCATACCTGTTGCAACCCCAAACTTTTCGATGACCTCGCCCACGTAAATGAAATCCTCCCGTGCACTAATCAAAACCGTCGTATCATCAACGTACCCCACTATACGCCCCCCCTGACTATCACAACCCCTCCTCCACCCGTGATCCACCAGCTCATAAAACGAATTTTGGATACATGCAAACAAGATTTGGGAAAGCGGGCATCCCTGCCTCAAACCTCGTTCCATGCATATATTGCTCCCCAGTCGTCCATTCACCTGAACCCTCATCATTGCCCTGGCATACAATGTTTCTACCCAACCCACCACTTTCGCACCAAAACCCAAACCAAACAAAACCTCATGCATAAAACCCCTACCCACACAATCATACGCATTTTCCCAGTCCAAACCAAGAACACCTCCTCCCCTACCCCCCCTCCAGAGAATCTGATACGTCCATGCCCCTCTCTTATACTTCTCCCAGGAATTCCATACTGTCCCCATGTAATACCGACCCCAGGGCCCCCTTCAAACGATTGCCCAATATCCTCGCAAAAACCTTATAATCTACACACATTAAAGAAATTGCCCTGTAAGCACTCAGGCCAAGCCCGCCTCCCTTCTTAGGAACCAACACTACAACACCCATTTGCTGGGACTGACCCATCCTCCCACCTGCCAGCGCATTATTTAGAACCCCGACAAATGGATGCCTAATGTAACCCCAATGCGTCCTATAAAATTCAATTGGTAACCCATCAATGCCCGGCGTCTTGCCAGTCCGCATCCCAAAAATCGCCTCCGCTACCTCCTCCTCAAGTACATCCTCCTCCATCCTCTCTCTAAGCTTCGTCACCAGTACATTTCGACCCTCCCCCGCCAAAACTCGCGAACTGATACCCACCCGCCCCCTCCATTTTTCCCGAAACCAAGCATCAGCGTAATAGCTCATGCTTTCTGTAGTGGCAAAAACCATACCATGCTGGTAACCCCCCACCCAAGAGCTTGCCACTAATCACAACATGGTAGTCACAGCACAAAGTTCTCGTAACTTCCTTAACACAAACCCAGATGGCTTGTCACCCCATAGCACATCCTCCAATCCTGAACAATAATGTATCCCATTAAACCATTCATTGTGGATGTCCGCAAGTCCATCCCTTATATATTCTGCTTTGCCATCCCCCACATCCCCTGTCGTAACAATCCTTCAGCTGTGATTCCAAATAATTTTGTAAGCCGTAGCGCCACCTCGCTCCCTCCCTCCCCCTGCCTCGGAAATAGGTCGCAGTGCAAGGCTTTGCTTTCAACTTCCACCAGTCAACGAGCTGCAGTACTCTATCCCTACCCTCAGTGACCATACCCCACCATTCTTCGAACCCCGCACCCCCATCCTCACCCCTAAGCAATCCTATGTTCAACTTCCAATATCCCGCATGAACTCTGACCACTCCTTCCCACTGCAAGTCATCTATTACCGCTCTGTGATTTGAGAAACCTACATCGACCGTTTGCGCATCCCTCACCTCTATACCCCGCATTACGTAAATCCTATCTAGTTGCGCTGCATATTCTCGCCTGACAAAAGTATGCTCAGGTGCTAAGTGACCCCCCCACTACGTTCACAACACCAACATCTTGCAATGTGTCCCACAGAACCTTCAGTACACACCCCGCCCCCCTCGGTTCCACGTCCCTTTCACGAATCATACAGTTCCAATCCCCACTGATGATCATGATCGCCGGCAATGGCCATAAAAAATACAACAAGTCATCCCTCAGAAAATCTGCTTTAACCCTTACGTTACCCGATGCCGGCATATATGCACCTATAAGACAAAACCGCCTCTCACTCCATACCTTATCTACTCTCACTAACCTCCTCCCCTCCTCCCAACCCATGACGCACAAGGGGCTTGTGTCCTTGCCTGGCAGAACTAACATACATCTTGTAACCGTCCAACCTCAAATCACATCCATACTGAAAATTGTGTTCCTGTAAAAAACACACATCGACCCGGTACCTGCGGAAAAACCAGATCAACCAAACGCACTTGATCTCCGACCGGAGAATATTCATGTTAAGAGTGACACTCCTGAAAGTGATATAAATGGTGGCTTTCCTCTATGCTGCTGTGGTTTACTTATGGTGCTTTTCCCCATTCAGCATCCAGGTGCCTCACAGGTCTTTACCTGGTCACCCTCACTCTCCTGTGCCTGTCTACTGCGTAGCTCTTGCGTCACTGGGCCAGTCCGTAACTCCTTCAACTCCTCCGCCGCCCACACCTATTTCCCTGGGCGCTGGCCTGGCGTGAGAGCCTCCTCTACCTCCGCCGTTCCAGCTGTTCTCTTTCTGGAGCGGCCACTGACACTCATTTCCATGTCCTGGCCTTGCTCCTGATGTACTTCCACTTACACCACCTGCTGCAAGGTACCTGCACTGGGGTTCTCTCCCCCAGGCGATGGGACCGTCGTGACTTCCTCACCTTCACTGAAGACACCAGTCACAGTCGTTCCCCAAAACTCCTGGAGTACCTCGTCCATGAAGTGCTCCTGAGGTACACTATCCTGACACCCTTGCTCTTCTGACAATTCATCCACATCCTCTGAACACTCAGGGAGCGTTACACACCTGTCAGCCGACTGTTCCTCATGGTCTACCTCCTCACTCCAGCGACCACTCTGCAAGTCAGCTCCGCCGTCCCCCTCGGGCCCCAAATCACACGATCATTGCTTCACTGCAGACACTCCCGGCCCTCTGGACGATTGCCTCCTGGGACACTGTGCCGCCATATGATCATATGAGCAACACAGGCAGCACGTCCGCTGCTGACCAGTGTAATGCACAAAAAACCTGCATTCTGTGACCCTCCAAAGTCACGTATGACGGGATCGGCAGGGCCAACGACATTTTGAGAGTGTAGGATCCCTCAGGGAGCCCCTCATACGGCCCATCCTTCCAGACTTCCATCATCGTCGAATGGACCCGACCATAGCTGCTGAATACCTCCTTCAGCCCATACACAGTTGCCTCGAAAGGCACATTACGCACCTTAACCCATGTGTAATATTTCGAAACATCCTGCATGATGACGTCCACCACCAAGTTGACAGTTATTCTCTTCTCCTGGAATTCTTCAACGAGCTTGTCATACAAACTGGCACAATTAAATTTGACGAAGATCCTTGACATCCCGTTCAGTGCCACACCGTATAATTCCTCTGTAGGTGCACCGTAGACGTCTCTGATAATGGTTGGTAATAAGACGTTCATCGTTGCAGTACTAAGCGTGCCTCTGACCAGCTCTATGCAGACGGTGTTTACATGGCGTCCCCCTCCCTCTGCCATTTTGTCGGTGCACTGCTAAAGAAAATCACCAGGGGGCAGGTGTAGCAGTCCAAGCGAGCGTCCTCTCTCCCCAGTGGCTGAGAGGCGAATGCCTTGCTGGCTATTGAGAAGATACTGGAGTAAAAATGTTTTATCTTTTACAGGCTTGTCTACATCAGCGAAGATAAGCTGAATATACTGCTGATATTAATAACAAGTGTTAACAGCTCAGTATTAGCCTATTGTGGAAAATTGCATTTATGTGAATGTAACTCATTATGTACATAACAGTAAATGAAACAAAGATAATTATTATTATTTATTAGTTACATAGACAAGTAGGAATTTGGGACACCTAGGTTGCAAAAATGTCCCCCTTCGATACCTACAACTGTCTTATCCACAAGTTGCTCTAGACCTATTAATTTACATTATGTGAAAGTCTTGCTGTAGCTTTACTAAGCCCTACTGTAGATATTTTCTCTGGAAGTCTATCTACAATTTCTGCATTAACACGTTTTTTCTCATTGCTCAACCTGACAGTCACATAAACAGTGTCATACAATTGAGCTCTTTTATCTGAGAGAAAACCAGATAATTTTAGAGTGGTAGGATCGCCCATTTGTACTTTCATCCCATCAAGACATTTACGTTTAATGAAAGTACGCTGGGATCCTTGGTCTATTAATGCAGTTACATTTTTTGATTTATGCCTTTTATCATAATTTTTTACCTGTAACACAGGCAAGGCTACTTCAGCAAAACCATCATTATTAACATCAGCAGCAATTTTTACACTACCTACTGTTGTGTCAGGATTGTCAACATTATTATTATTATCAACATTATCATATAGACCCTTACACATGACTATATGGTGTCTTCCTTTGTGACATTGATAACAGTTGTTTAATTTGGCATGACAACCCTTTACATTGTGATTACCTAAACACCTGATACATCTGTCAAGTTCCTCCAATCTTTCAACTTTATCATTCCATGAATTGTATGCATTGCAATTCTTAGAAAAATGAGTACCCTTGCAGAAAAGACAATCTCTCTTTTCTCTGACTGGTTTCTTATTAACTGGGCTACTCTTAGGAGGGTACTTATTCTTCTTACCTTGTGGAGGATCATTATTTTTTGTTCTTGCTACTTGATATGCACCTATGCAACTATTTTTAGGAAATGAATTTTGATTATTACCATTGGGATAATTTTTCCCTTTATGAAACTTGACAGATACCTCAGAGTTATTATGTGTTGCATCTTTAAAATGAGTTGGTTGGCTGGTCTGCAACTGAACAATTAATTCTTGTAGACCTAGTCTTATTTCCTCCAGACCAAAATAACCTTTGTGATATTTGTTTGAGAGCCATTCAAGTGTTTTATAGCTTAATTTTTCTGTACCATGGCACTCAATAACCAGTCTAATTCCTTCAGATTATATTTATTACTTAAAGTTTTGTGAGTGCTCTCCAGTTTAAACTGCTGTAAACCTTTGTAAGTGTGATCTGGAGATTTTAAATTAACAATGATATTCACTAGATCCAACCTACTTTGTTGTATATTACCATAAGTGACCTTCAACAAGTCAACTGCTTCCTTGTAAGAGTCATCTACATTGGGAAAGGCTTGTATGAGTATGTGAGCATCTCCTCTTACCTGTCCTTTGAGGTAAAATAATTTGGTTACACAGGCTAGATCACTCCTATCATGCACAGCTGCTTTAAAAATTTACCAAAACTCCTCCCAGTTTTCTCCAGGATTAAATACATTTAAACATAATTCTGGGAGTTTTGGCAAAGACATCTTATCTGTTGTCCCACAGTTACTAAAAACAACAGACATAGCCCCACTCCACAAAGGGGGCAGTAAAGCAACAGCAAAGAACTACAGACCAATAGCACTAACATCCCATATCATAAAAATCTTTGAAAGGGTCCTAAGAAGCAAGATCACCACCCATCTAGAAACCCATCAGTTACACAACCCAGGGCAACATGGGTTTAGAACAGGTCGCTCCTGTCTGTCTCAACTATTGGATCACTACGACAAGGTCCTAAATGCACTAGAAGACAAAAAGAATGCAGATGTAATATATACAGACTTTGCAAAAGCCTTCGACAAGTGTGACCATGGCGTAATAGCGCACAAAATGCGTGCTAAAGGAATAACAGGAAAAGTCGGTCGATGGATCTATAATTTCCTCACTAACAGAACACAGAGAGTAGTCGTCAACAGAGTAAAGTCCGAGGCAGCTACGGTGAAAAGCTCTGTTCCACAAGGCACAGTACTCGCTCCCATCTTGTTCCTCATCCAGGCAGGTGAAATTGCCGACCTAGAAAATGTACAGAGAACTTTCACGGCGCGCATAACGGAGACAAAACACCTCAATTATTGGGAGCGCTTGAGGTTCCTAAACCTGTATTCCCTGGAACGCAGGAGGGAGAGATACATAATTATATACACCTGGAAAATCCTAGAGGGACTAGTACCGAACTTGCACACGAAAATCACTCACTACGAAAGCAAAAGACTTGGCAGACGATGCACCATCCCCCCAATGAAAAGCAGGGGTGTCACTAGCACGTTAAGAGACCATACAATAAGTGTCAGGGGCCCGAGACTGTTCAACTGCCTCCCAGCACACATAAGGGGGATTACCAACAGACCCCTGGCAGTCTTCAAGCTGGCACTAGACAAGCACCTAAAGTCAGTTCCTGATCAGCCGGGCTGTGGCTCGTACGTTGCTTTGCGTGCAGCCAGCAGCAACAGCCTGGTTGATCAAGCTCTGATCCACCAGGAGGCCTGGTCACAGACCGGGCCGCGGGGGCGTTGACCCCCGGAACTCTCTCCAGGTAAACTCCAGATTAACTGCCTGGTTTACACATTTTAATTTATTCAAAGCCTGACTTTTACAAGAAAGAATCTTTTCTTCTAATTCATAATACTGATTAATCATGAGATCTACTTCAGTCTCATCTACACAGTTTACTAACAAATCTCCCTCATATTTGTTGTAATATAATTTGTATGAATCATATCTATTACCTAAAGCATCTAAATGCAATTTTAAATCATCAGTATTCACAGTTTCATGATTCATTAATTTCAAGCACTTATTATATTTCATGGTTACATGACATTTTCTAGCCTGTAGTGATGCTTTCTTTGCTCTATATTCCATATGTTTGTCTTCTATATTAATTTCCTCATTTTCAGCCATGATGTAATGTATTAAATTCAACTCAATTAATAACACTGATTGCAACTTACAACACTGATACAACTTACCTTTGAATAAATCCTAGCTACTTGAGCTTAGCAATTACATGTAAGAAAATTATAATATAAATTTTAAATGTACATTAATACAAACAAACCTTTAGCCAGACTTGGCTCATCAAAATTAATATTATACAAATTAATAAATCCTTGCCAGAATTTGGCATAGCAAGATTAATATTATACACATTAATATAATCTTCAGTCATACTTGACTTGGCTTATCCAAATTAGTATTGTAATAATTATAATCCACTACACATTAAGTAAATTTGTGAACTTAACATCCACCTCCTGTCATTTCACATGTAATTATTAAGTAATTAACTAATTAATGACTTCACTAATTACATCCGGTTCGAAGGACCAACGGGCAAATTAAATGTGGAAATTGCATTTATCTGAATGTAACTCATTATGTACATAACAGTAAATGATAACAAAGATAATTATTATTTATCAGTTACATAGACAAGTAGGAATTTGGGACACCTAGGTCGGAAAAATGTCCCCCTTCGATACCTACAACTGTCTTATCCACAAGTTGCTCTATACCTATTAATTACAAATGAAAGATGCATCACCAGGATTTCTGGTAAATAAAAATTAGTGGACTGTATATTAAATTAATAAAGGATTATATATATATATACACATGTACATAACAGAAGGAGAATATATCTTAATATCACTCACCAATTTGACTGGAGATTAAGTTGTATCACACTCAGAAAAATCTCACTGTCTATCTATGAAAGTAACACTGGCCAGAGTTATAACATAAGACTTATCTGAGGTTCCTGGAGCTGTCTTGTCCAGTCGCCTGTTACCTCAAGTTATGCAGGAATGCACATCCAACAATTTCGCCTCCTATTTGAGAGGTGTCAGCCCAATTTTACCTCTAAAGCACGAAAAATTCTTCCCCTTATTCACTAACGTTTGTGTCCAATTCAAACAACAATAGCGAGTCCCCTCCTGCACAGGCGCAGAATTTTTTCCCATTTTTATAACAATTTTGTTAATACAGTATGGCCATCTATTTACATTTAACTACTGTATTTCTGGAAAATATATACAGTATTTTCCACACCTGTCAACAAAAGCAAAAGGTTGAAGATTTGAATGTAGTTATGTAATGTGACATGCTAGAGTACGTTACATTTTCTTCTACGTATGTCACACGCCCATACAGGCATGCCCTCCCGACCAGCGAACCAGCAATTTAAGATTATAGCAGGAGGGGCCCCTCTGCTATGCTAAAACCGCCTAGTTCAACCAAGCCAATCACAAGGAAGCCCACCAAAGTTATCTGGCGATGTCTGGGATTTGTGGATAACAGATTGGTTGCTCTCAGTTCTGTCTCTTTTGTTCGCAAACTTGTTATTCTGTACATAGTGTATATATACATTGTACATATACTTGCACGCTTATTCGGTTATCGTGCTGACTCGGCTACGAGCAGGTGTACAGGCCATAAGACCACACCTGTGTTCGTAATATATAATATACAGTGCCTTATGCATTACTAGTAAGTTAGGTCTGGACTCTCACAGTACAAATAATGCAAAGAGCAATCACCGCCATTAGTGCTGTTTGAGTCTGGATATTACAGTTCAGTTTCACAGGAGATGTACTTCTATGGAAAGGAAATGGCACCAATGGCCCCTGCCTGGTCAGACTTAAAAGTTGCACCCTTACCTGCATAGGGATTGGTGGTAGTGTTACTGTTCTTGTTATTGTTGAGAAAATTCTTTTAGTTCTTATGCTTTTTGATATTTTTTTCCTTATTCTTGCTCTTCATATCGTCCAGCTTCCATAAGGTTCGCCGTGTACCCAGGATGAAGCAGTCATTTCCTCTCTGCATTGCAATACCAAATCTCTGGAAGAAAACATGTTGCTCTGGGGTCTTCGGTTTTGCTAACAAGTTTGCCACATCACTCATTAGGAATTTGAGTTCACGTTTACTCTATGCTTGAAGGGTCCTCGCTCAAAATTGTGTGAGCTATGATCGGTGAGCTCACACATTACGATAATTATTATACATAAACGCATTGTTTTTCTCACTAAAGTCTTTGAAAATGCAACAAACAGAAAGCTATTCTGTTCACTGTATTCGGTCAGCCAAACAATGCTTCGTGATCACAAATAGCTCCACACTAATCTGCATAATTTTCCATGCGTGCAGTATTGTAAATCAGTACCGCTAAAGTTGCTATATTCTAAAATACATGAATTTGTTTCTATGCTGTTTTTATGAGTTATGAGCCTCTTCACCCAAAATTAAAGATGAATTCGTGAGGTAGAATGAAAAAAGATATATTCCCGGCATTTTGGCTTGTTGCACAATAGTCATTAAAACTGCGTTTTACCACTGAGCTACACTTAAAGCCTTAAAATAAGGATTAAAACACTTTCACTGTTTATATAAATAAAAAGTAATACACACCTCTAGGTGTATATAAACTAAGGAGAAACAAACTATTCGGCGAACTTAGCCTACCCTGCATACCATTTTTAAAAAGTAATTTTTCTAGCCGACGCAAATATGCTATTAGGTAATAGTACTTTTTGGTCAAGCGACGGCTGTATACCAGAGCCAGAATTTACATTTGTGAATGGCATGTGTGCTCCCCTTGCGTGGCAATTGTCCAGAGTGGTATGTTATTGGGTTATAGAAATGACGTTTGGGTTGATCTTATGGACGAGTGTCAGCTTGTTGGTCGGGCATGTTTACGTAGATATATATATATATAATATATATATATATATATATATATAATATATATATATATATATATATATATATATATATATAATATATATATATATATATATACATATACACATATATATATATATATATATATATATATATATAATATATATATATATATATATATATATATATATATATATAATATATATAGTATGTATATATATATGTCGTGCCGAATAGGCAGAACTTGCGATCTTGGCTTAAATAGCAACGCTCATCTTGCCATATAAGACAAGTGAAAATTTGTGTATGCAATAATTTCGCCAAAATCATTCTAAACCTAACGAAAAAATATATTTCACTGGGTTTGTTTAGTATTAAATTATTGTAAACAAATCTAAAATGTATTTAGTTGGGTTAGGCTAAAATAAATTGCTCTTGTTATAATAAGGTTAGGTAAGTTTTCTAAGATTCTTTTGGTACAAAATTAAAATTTTTTACATTAACATTAATGAAAAAAATATATCTTTAAACGTATAAGAGAAAATTTCAGAAAGGACTTAATTTTAAATGAGTTCTTGCTAATTGACCAGTTTTACATATTCGGCACGACACATATATATATATATATATATATATATATATATATATATATATATATATATATATATATATATATATATATATATATATATATATATATATATATATATATATATATGGCACAAAAGAGTGCCATAAATGCAGTGTAATACCAACAAAGTTATTGTTACTACACCAATATTTTTGTTAGATTTATATTTTTTTTATATAGGTCAGTTTCTTTGCTTTCTTTAATTATAATAATAATGTTTAAATAGGTGTTTGGAAATAAAAGATCACCTTAATAGGAGGAATCTGATTAACAATTATCTGGACTTAGCCTGAGGCGCATTACAAACTGGGATATTCAGTAGGATTTTGTTTTAATATTATGCATTTTCATGGCGCATCTAATACTATTAGTGACTCCACGCTGGAGGAAACAGTCCCTCAGTGCTCGATTTTTCAAAATATTTGTTATATTCTCGTTAAATAACTTAAGTTTATTACCTACCAACATCTATATGAACTGAAATTTAACACAAATGTGTCTGTAACAATGTGTAAAAGAAAGAATTCTAAAAATCACGATCTCCGACCTGAGGCAGGCACATTATCCCTTAGTCTTAGAGATGTATCAGTACCAACTATTGCTGTATATTACCTTGTGCAGAGCTGTAATTACCTGTTTTGGTACTTGTCAGTCTCAGTCCATGTAACAAACAATTCATGGTCAATACAATTATTCTTTTCTTTTATCATCTACTAGATTTCTGATTTTGTTTTCAAGAAATATCAATAACATCAATTTTATGAGCATTTCCAACGCTATCATAGCCACGTCCTCATTCCAGCTGTAACTCTTTTTTTTTTTTGGAGCCAATAACAACACCAATGTCATCGTAAATCATAATATACTGCAAGCCCTAATGCTGCCTCTGGGAATTGTCTGTCATCAAGGTGCTCGCCACGTGATATTTACATCTGACGATAATGGATGAGAGAGAGAGAGAGAGAGAGAGAGAGAGAGAGAGAGAGAGAGAGAGAGAGAGAGAGAGAGAACTGTGTACGATTTATAAATTATTAGAAAGATAGAGGAAATACATGTTGCATGATCTCTCACTTCAGAAATGCTTTCTGCGCTCTGTGTAAACTCCAAATTAATGTTCCTACACTCAACTCTTGTCTATTCGGAGTCTCATGAAAAATTTAGTTTTTTTTTTTACCATGACACTCTGCGTTATAAATTTTACATATACTGAACCAATATCTATTGAATAAAAACTCGTTGAAGCAGTATATAAAAATCCATTTACTTGTTAGAAGTATTGTAAATATATCATCTCCAATACTTTTAACTGAGCGTTAACAATCAAGACAGGGCAATTATACCTAACGACGCTGTTATCAGTGTGGCACAGGACAATTTGAGATGCAGTTTTATGTATTTGAATGAATCATGCACAATCTTTGAACTGCAATTAGACAGTTGAGCGAGAGTTGTTGGCCATTAGACGTAATGGAACTGAGGATGTAATTAGCTGGCAACGTTATGTAAGGCTCACGTCGCTGCTACGGTCGTTATATGTTGGGATGGGATTCGCAGAGACCATTCCAGAGACGATATTGGTTATTTGTTTATCAGGAGTCTTAACGGACGTACGGTTGCTATATATTTTTTTATTGCAGAGGTAATTTATCAGGTGTCGTTTATCACGTTCAGATTTTTATCCATGTGCATATTCTTGGAGAAATGTTAGTGTTTCCACAGGGATATGTGCGCACGCACGCACGCACACACACACACACACACACACACACACACACACACACACACACACACACACACACACACACACACACACACATACACACACACACACACACCACACACACACACACACACACACACACACACACACACACACATACACACGATCCATATATAGGTTTAAGAATAGGTATGAACGAGATCTCGCGGACGAGAGAAAAGAGACCCAGAAGCAGTCAGCAGAGAGGCAGGGAAAGGAGTCGAGACTCGACCCCTGCAATTATTTATACGTGAGTACACACAGACACCTTTTGGTACTCGCATTTTTTTATTGGTGGGATTGAGTCCCGCCTTTAGCTGGCTGGCCACGTGGACACTATCATATGTTATTAAATCTGTGTATAATTGTGCCAGTACATAAGTACAGTGTGTGTGTTTGTGTGTTTGTAGTTATGCCGTCATTATGATCAGTAGGAGATTTACTGTATTATACTATAAGAAAAGAGCCAGAGAAAAGTGAAGAGATGAGGCACCATAAACTCAGTGGTGGATGCTGAGGACAATTAGAGAACACAGAGGCGTTGCAACTACGCATAAAACCCACTATAAAACCCTAAGATGCTCCCCCTGACACAGCGAATGTCGCTTTAAGAGCGCGAGTTTAGAGAAAGTGCACGATATGCAACGTTGCCATTCTATATACTGCCAACGGACACTCGCCAGACAATAGAAACAATAGAGGAACTTGCTCTATAATTAATAGAGCCCCCATGAACCAGGGACGTTGATGTATTGCATGCTAAAGAACATTGTTTGAAACAATATTTCTTTCTGTTTCCTATAGAAATTGTACCAGAGAGAGAGACAGAGAGAGAGAAAGAGAGAGAGAGAGAGAGAGAGAGAGAGAGAGAGAGAGAGAGAGAGAGAGAGAGAGAGAGAGAGAGAGAGAGAGAGAGAGAGAGAGAGAGAGAGAGAGAGGTGGGAGGAGGGAGAAGGACAGAAAGAATCCTAGACAGACGGAAAGGTCTCTATAAGCCACTAAGGGATGTGGGTGGCCTTACTGTTATGTACAAGGCCAATATTGTCAAAGTACCACACTTGGATCCACTTCGAGGACAGCGTGAAACAAGCATTTATGCCACAAGACGGGCAGAAAGCAGCAACTTCACTCTGGCTGTACCCATCTCCAGAACATCACTCCATCTGAGATCATATATACCCAGGATGACTCGAGTATGAAACACATTCGTACAGCATAATGATGTCAACGAGATAAAGTCAGTTGATCAAATGAAAATGTGGCCACAATGGCTCCAACTTCATCCTGATCCTACTTGTATGTTCTAACAAAAAAAACGCTTTCAAATGACTATGTAGGAAACAGCTCTTAGCTTGCCAAAAAGTTGGAATCCTAACCGTAAATAGTTGTCAAAAAAGCTGGGGGACCCTTTAAACCCTTGTAAAACCCTTTTAAATATATTTATATTTATATATAAATATTTTATATATATATATTATATATAATATATTATATATTAATTTGTTATGAATGGTTCAGGAACCGAAGTTGATAATTAACACAATCAACTCTTGGGTATTTTTTGGGGAAAACGTTTCGACAGTGGCCCTTCACATCCATACTGGGAAAACTTGAAAAAACAAGAGGAAAGGAGGTAATCAGCCCCTAAACCCTTGAGTCGATGTGTTCGTCCATCATCTTGATAGATTGATGGTTAAAATTTGATGGCTAAAACACATCGACCAAGTTGAGGGATTCTCATTCCCTCCTGTTCTTCAAGTTTCTCCTACGTAGGTCGATGAAGCCACGTGGGCCCGAAACGTTTCCTCAAAAAGATCCCCAAGATTTGCAGTTCAAATTTTATCACCATAAAATTTATATACTCTTCCCCTACTACTATCTGCCAGAATACCCTGTCTCTCTCATTTTCATTTTTTTAAAACCAAAAAACTAATGTTCATTTCTTGCATTTCCTTCCTCATGTATCCCTGTAATTCAAGACACAATTTTGTATTTTTGCCTCCATTCTCTTTGCCTTGCAGTAAAGCCAACTCTAAAAGAAACTACAATGGAACGCCAACCAAATTACGTAATTTTGAGGCATGTGACATAAAAAAATATATCAAAAAGGCAAGAAGGTAGTAAACTTTTTTTTTTTCTCGCTACCTGTTCAGAACCAGAATCATATTTTTTGGGGGAAAATACGGTGCTTTCGCAAAAAAAAAAAAAAAAAAAAAAAAAAAACGCATTTGGGAAATTGGGACAATTACGTCCCAAACCCGCCTTGTAAATCCAAGTGCGTTTTTTTTTTTTTTTTTTTGGGGGTGTGTGTGTTTGTAACTGTTCCAGCCACTCTATTTTGATTTTCTATTCGGTTATACGATATGCATAAATTATGAAGTGACAAGTTTATAACAAAACCATATAACGTAGTGTTTTGCGAAGTCTTAAATAGAGAATTTTAGAGGTTTAAAGTTTTTTTGCTTTATTTTTAA
The DNA here is from genome assembly GCF_026875155.1 of Cherax quadricarinatus. Taxonomy (NCBI): domain Eukaryota; kingdom Metazoa; phylum Arthropoda; class Malacostraca; order Decapoda; family Parastacidae; genus Cherax; species Cherax quadricarinatus. The sequence goes on from NW_026467635.1 coordinate 106,318, forward strand.
AAATAATTTATTTCTAAAAAAAAAAGAGAGTTTAATTAGATCAAAATAAAAGAGGAAAACTTCATAAATGTTTAGGCATTACGTTCCAAATTTCTGGTTTCCCTTTTTGATTTCGAGTTCTTACAAAACTGGAATACAATGCAACAAGTAGATAAGACATGCAAAAATTGCTTATTCAATCGATTCAGAAATAACTTTAAAAAGGAGATTTCAAAAGTAATGAGGTAAATAGAGTCGAACACCCTTCAGCTTTGGGAAAAAATAGTTTTGAGGTGTTCTCCTTCAGCCTTAATAAGGGTCCAGCTTCAAATCTCCTCAGTGTGAAGCTAAGGCATGAAAATCAAATTTTTATATGGAGCCACATGTGGGTGCGGAAGTTGGAGGGGGTGTCACAGAAAAGAACATTAGAAGGGGGGGAATTTCAGCAGACCCCCCTGGCCCTGGTAGACAGCTCTTTCTCATTTCATCCCCTTTCCCCCTGATATCTAAGCTGAGCAATAAAATGTAGATGACCCTCTACCCGATCCTTTTTTTTCTGTGTCAGGCAACTATTATTATTAAGCGGTGTTTATTACAGCGGACATTGCAACTTTTACGTGTCTTTTAAGCAACCCCAGAAACTGATAATTTTTTTCTTAACTAACTCTGTTTTAAATGATTTTTAAATAGACTTTTAAAAAAAGATGTGAAAAAATTATCCACCAAAAAGTATTTTACTCACATAACGCCCCTGAGTAAACAATGAGAATACAGTTTTTTGCTCAGTAATGACCCTTAGCATGCTGCCCGCACACTCCTGAGACATTACGTCCTGACACCTACTACCAAAAATGTTAATTTACGATCTGGGAACAAGCCGAGACTACATATTAAGAAGACTGCCATGCAATTTGACAAACAAAATATATAGGTTTTTCTCTTAAACGCCCCAGCCATATCCAACCTTAATGAAAATAATTCGTGTGGTCTGGAACTTTTATGAGAAAAATTTAACCGGAATGATAGTCGATAAAGTTTAATAGGTCAGTTAAAAGCTCGTTGTAGGAAAGGGGCAACCAGAATGACTGATTTTCTCTGTGACTGAGAAAAAAATTGTGAGGAGACCGGTGGATCTTTGTGATTGTGAGGTATCTGGTTGAGCTCTTTTACTGTGAAGCGGATTATTGATCTCTGTGACAGGTGT
>NW_026467635.1:112500-122360 GCF_026875155.1 Cherax quadricarinatus
GCAAACTTACTTATGTCACTCTTTATGCCCTCATCTATGTCGTTTATGTAGATTGTGAACAACAGGGGGCCCAACACTGACCCCTGTGGAACACCGCTCGTGACGTTTCCCCACTCTGATTTCTCCTCATTTATGGAAATTCTCTGCTGCCTATTTGTTAACCATGCCTCTGTCCAGGAAAAAATTTCTCCTTCTATTCCATGTGCCTTAATTTTCCTCAATAGTCTCTGATGTGGGGCTCTGTCAAAAGCCTTACTGAACTCCATATACACAATATAATATTCATTTCCGTGATCTACCTCCTCAAATACCTTAGTGAAAAAAGTTAATAAATTCGTAAGGCAGGAACGCCCCTTTGTAAAATCATGTTGAGATTCGTTGATTAATTTATACTTTTCAAGATGGCTACGAACTGCCTCGCCAATTATTGATTCCATAAATTTTCCCACTATGTAGGTTAGGCTTATTGGTCTATAGTTCAAAGTCACCTGCTTTGAAAATAGGTATCACATTTGCCATTTTCCACTTATCTGGCACAATGCCAGTTTGCATCGATATGTTGAAAAGATTAACCAAAGGTTTGCTAAGCTTCTCTTTACATTCCTTTAGAACCCTTGCGTACAGTTCATCAGGGCCTAGGGATTTGTTAGGTTTTAATTTATCTACGTGTATTTGCCTAAGGACCATGTCACTTGTGACCCTAATCGTGCAAAATTTATTATCGTCATGATCTACATAATTTATTATTTCTAGAATATCGCTAGTATCTTCCTGTGTAAAAATTGAGAGGAAGTATGTGTTAAAAATTCTATCACTGTCCGTTAGCTACCCGAGTAACTTTTGAGTGGGCCTGTCTTGTCCCTGATCGTACTTCTGTATACCTTAAAGAATCCTTTTGGGTTAGTCTTCGAGTCTCTTGCAACTTTAACCTCATAATCTCTTTTTGCTTCTCTAATTCTCTTTTTTATTTCTCTCTTTAATTGATTTCTTAATTGCCCCTCTCCTCTTTTGATTTGCCTATATATGCCTCTCTTTTAACCAATGAGATGTTTTAATCTATTGTTCATCCATTTTGGGTCATTTTTGTTTGATCTGATTTCCCTATTTGAAACATAAGTTCTCTGAGCAGCTAGAACTATGCTCTAGAAAACGTCATATCGGCAGTCATCACCACCTACCTGACCCATAGTCAGATCATTCTAGTTCAGCTCACCCAAGTAATATTTTAGTCCTATGAAATCAGCCAAGCGGAAGTCAGGGACAGAGACTTGATTGCCATTATTAGGAGAATTCCATGATATATTAAAAATGACTGATATGTGATCACTTTCCCCTAGTTCATCATTAACCTCAAGATTATTAATTAGTGTTTCCCTGCTGGCAAGAACCAAGTCAAGCAGGTCATTTTCTCTAGTTGGTTCTGTCACAAACTGTTTTAAAAACAATCCTGAATCGTATCAAGAAAGTCACTTGACTCTAAATTTCCTCTCAAATTGCTCCAGTCAATCTGTCTATAGTTGAAATCTCCCATTAGCACAACATTTTTGTATGTAGATGCACTCCCTATCAAGATTTGGGGCCCTGTAAATCACACCTGAAATTAGTTTATCATGGCCCTTGAGAAGCTGTAACCAAACAGATTCAGTGGCTGACGCTTCTAATTTTATATCTTGTCTAATACAACAGTTTAAATTGTCTCTGACATACTTCGCTACTCCACCACCCTTCCTGTTGACCCTATCAGCGTGGAATAATTTATAGCCTTGTATGTGACATTCAGAAGGCATCTCTCTATGTTTCAGATTGAGCCAGGTGTTTCCTGCACCTGCAATTAATCTTAGCTCATCTATCTTTTTTCTTACACTTCAGCTATTAGTATAGTAAACCTTACGGGAGCTAGTCTCTTGCTGCCCTCTGCTGTCTCCCTTTGTTTGCTGACTTGATCTGTTGTCTTTATTCACGATGAATGTCTTTTACACATTTACTGTTGCAACCTACCTGTTTCCCACACACAGCCACACATCATAAAGAGGATTCTTACTACGCTGGGTACCCATCCGAGAGAGAGCCCTGATCCCTAGCAGCCAACAATACATACAATCCTGAAAATACCCTTTCGGGAACACCATCAGGAAGAATGGCAAGCTTGTAACATGGAACTATACCTGCGTGTCGACGCTGGCTGACAATTACATTTGCCACAGCGTTGGGAAACGGAGGTGCTGTGGATCACAATTTGTCCTAGTGGGATCAGAGACCTTGGGATCTTGGAGAAAGAACACCACACGTTTCCTCAAAAACTGGGTTCCAGACTCATTGATACCACGGGGACCCAAGGGCGGCCACTTTGATGTTACAGCGCCTTAGCGTAGCCATCCAGAGGGTAAATGCTCGCTGCGTACTTTGCTCACGTCCAGCTTCAGAGGAGCTGGAGATTCATAATCTTTGATATATTGTACCAAGGTATTCATTTTTGTGCTTTTTAAATAAATGATACCTAACCTAAAAAACAATAATATTTATATATGTATATATGGGGTGGTAGAATAATGCTCACATGAAAGGGTGTAGGGACCCCTAGAAGACATTTCACTTACTTCTCCGAAGCTAAAGCACTCCATATATTGCACTAAAAGTAGACCCTTTATATTATTTATATATATATATATATATATATATATATATATATATATAATATTTTTTTTTCAACAAACCGGCCGTATCCCACCAAGGCAGGGTGGCCCAAAAAGAAAAACGAAAGTTTCTCTTTTTAAATTTAGTAATTTATACGGGAGAAGGGGTTACTAGCCCCTTGCTCCCGGCATTTTAGTCGCCTCTTACAACACGCATGGCTTACGGAGGAAGAATTCTGTTCCACTTCCCCATGGAGATAAGAGGAAATAAACAACAACAAGAACTAGAAAGAAAATAGAAGAAAACCCAGAGGGATGTGTATATATACATATATATGCTTGTACATGCATGTGTAGTGTGACCTAAGTGTAAGAAGAAGTAGCAAGGGCGTACCTGAAATCTTGCATGTTTATGAGACAGAAAAAAAGGACACCAGCAATCCTACCATCATGTAAAACAATTACAGGCTTTCGTTTTACACTCACTTGGCAGGACGGTAGTACCTCCCCGGGCGGTTGCTGTCTACCAACCCACTACCTAGTTATAAAATTATATATATATATATTTTATATATATATATATATATATTTTATATATATATTATATATATTTTATATATATATATTTATATATATATATATATATATATATATTTATTTATTATCACATTGGCCGATTCCCACCAAGGCAGGGTGGCCCGAAAAAGAAAAAACTTTCACCATCATTCACTCCATTCACTGTCTTGCCAGAAGGGTGCTTTACACTACAGTTTTTAAACTGCAACATTAACACCCTCCTTTTAGGGTGCAGGCACTGTACTTCCCATCTCCAGGACTCAAGTCCGGCCTGCCGGTTTCCCTGATCCCTTCATAAATGTTACTTTGCTCACACTCCAACAGCACGTCAAGTATTAAAAACCATTTGTCTCCATTCACTCCTATCAAACACGCTCACGCATGCCTGCTGGAAGTCCAAGCCCCTCGCACACAAAACCTCCTTTACCCCCTCCCTCCAACCTTTCCTAGGCCGACCCCTACCCCGCCTTCCTTCCACTACAGACTGATACACTCTTGAAGTCATTCTGTTTCGCTCCATTCTCTTACATGTCCGAACCACCTCAATAACCCCTTTCCCCAGCCCTGTGGACAACAGTTTTTTGGTAATCCCGCACCTCTCCTAACTTCCAAACTACGAATTCTTTGCATTATATTCACACCACTCATTGCCCTCAGACTGACATCTCCACTGCCTCCAGCCTTCTCCTCGCTGCAACATTCATCACCCACGCTTCACACCATTAAGAGCGTTGGTAAAACTGTACTTCATACATTCCCCTCTTTGCCTCCAAGGACAAAGTTCTTTGTCTCCACAGACTCCTAAGTGCACCATCACTCTTTTTCCCTCATCAATTCTATGATTCACCTCATCTTTCATAGACCCATCCACTGACATATGTGATTATATATTATATATATTATATATTATATATATATTATATATATATATTTTATATATATATATATATATATATATATATATTATCACATATGCAAATTGAAAAGGTACTTTATTACTAATGAATAAAGCAATAAGTACGGAGGAAATGCAAGTCCGTATTCTCTGTCATTGTATTAATCACGCCGAAGACCATAATAAATCGCGTGAAACGCTCGGCGACACACATTAATCACAGCAGAGAGCGTGATAACTCTCTAGCTCCCAATAGTGGACACACGAGTCTCACCACAACAAATTGACAAGTCGGTCCATCACAGCAACCCGACTCTCGACTGTCTGCCGGTGGTTCGCTGCCGTCCAGCCAGGATAAAATAGGATAGAAAGAGTTACATACTTTGTTGATGTTAGAGCCTGTCGACTGAATGTGTGCGAATAGAGCAAAATGCATTCTTTATTTTGTATGAATAATTATGTCTGCTCTCTTCTTGCAAGATAGCTATTGAATGAATGATGGCGAATGTGTTTCTTTTTTGTATGGGTCATCCTACATTGATATGAAGAGCCGGTGTGATTAAAAGTAAGTAATATGATTATAAAGTTAGTTATAAAGTCAGTTAGTTATATACTCTTGTGAGAGGTTATTAACCAGTGTTGGCCATTAATATAGTACCTATGACTATAAAATATAATAAAACGCCGGAGGATATTTCACAGCAGCAAGTGGAAAGCATTGTGTGTATATTAGTTAAAAAATTAATCACCTCCTAACAGACTCCTTTATATTTTTTTCTGTTATGTTCTCACATTTTAATCACACACTTTAATCCCTCTTTTATTACGTTTCTTCTTTGTGTTCCCTTCTTTCCTCGTTCCTTGTTCGTTTTCCACGTAATGCATTATAACTGCATTATTATCTTTTCTTATGTTTTTTCGGTTGTCCTCCCCTTCTTGGGTCATTACAACCGGCTTCCCTTCACAACCAGATCCTTGCACTCTCCTATTTGCATTGCTAATTCCCCCCACTCTCTCTAATTGCTACCGTAAAATATAGTTGAATTGGATCTCTTTACATTAATTTTGTGGTTTAATCTTTCTTGATAATTGATATACTTGTTTGCGGTTGCTCTAAGATGTTTACTGAGTGTCTTCATTGTTTTCTTACCTTACTTATATCTGTATTTTAGTATTTACGTAATTTTAGTAAGGACACCACAGACACACTGTACATACAGAAACAAAATTAATAATGTTTCTACAATAATGTTCACAAAATGTAAGATGAGGCATCTCAAGAAATGCATCCAGTACAAATCGTACGAGGGAGGCTGATGGCGTATACGGTTTTAAAATTTTTTGTGAATATAATTATAAGTGATCTCCGTGGGGAAGTGGAACAGAATTCTTCCTCCGTAAGCCATGCGTGTTGTAAGTGGCGAGTAAAATGCCGGGAGCAAGGGACTAGTAACCCTTTCTCCTGTATATATTACTAAATATAAATGGAGAAACTTTCATTTTAACTTTTGGGCCACCCCGCCTCGGTGGGATACGGCCGGTGCGTTGAAAGAAAGAAGAAATTATAAGTGATTAGAGGACTTGAGTTTATGTTCCGTGTGTCTTATTCTACGAGAATGTCTTTCAGTATAAATGGTCGACCCTTCAAGGGAGGTTCCTTGGTGAGGGGGCTCTTGATCTAGGGAATTGGATCTGTGCTCCAGTTACCTGAATTAAAGCTGAATACCTTCCATTCCCCCCACAGGCGCTGTATAATCCTAAGGGTTTAGCTCTTCCCCATGATTATATAATAAATGGTAGACAACAACTGTTTAGGATGGTACTGCTATTCTGTAAAAACAGTTGGATACCAGCCAGGTGAGCAGTACGGTTCGTGAGGCTGGTATCTATAAGGGAGCAGAATTAAATTAGTCTCTAAGCTTAATTTCCCGAATGTAGCCGGCGTTAGTGGATGTATGTCTAATGGTGTCACTAGACCACTAGACATATATATATATATATATATATATATATATATATATATATATATATATATTATATATATATATATATATATATATATATATATATATTTTATATATATATATATATATGCAATAAGATCACAGTAAACAGGTGATTTCAAAATATGCAAAACAACCACTCTGAAAGAATAGAGAAATTCCAAGCGCTTTCGTGACTACTCACATTATCAAGGAACTATGAAAGTGAAGCATCCAAGGAAGCTATATAAGGGGTCGGCCAGCACCTCACTATCAGATCCCACAACGGTTAAACACGTGACGCGCGGCGAGCCAACTTGGACAGGTCCTTTGCAAAACTCACTCCCAAGCTATTTATTTGTCCAGTGTATTATTAAATTCTACCCAAATTCTATTAATTATAAATGGATCTAATTTATATAAACCAAGGAAATATTCATATTATTGTCAAAACTGCTTTTTATGAAACAAGATTCAATTATATTCCTATCGACCATGGACTTGCTTGATACTACTTTCTCAACTTTTTGAAAATCAATTGGATGGTTAAAATCTCTTACATGAATAAATAGAGCATTGGAATCTTGTCCAGTTCTAATGCTATATTTATGTTGTTTTAATCTTAGTTCGAGATTTTTACCAGTTTGACCGTAATAAACTTTATCGCAAATTTTACAAGGAATCTTATAGACACATCCATCAGCATTTTGGGGGGAATTCTTAATCAAAAGTTTTTTTACTGTATCAAGATTTTTGAATACAACTTTAATATTAAAAGTCTTAAGAAGAGAAGGCATATCAACCAAGTTTTCATGGTAAGGGAGAACCAACATATTTTTAGTTGAATAAGGCTGGTTGCCCTTTTTTGGATTATAAAAAGTGTTCCTAGCAACTTTAAAAGATTTATCAATTACATTTCTTGGGTATTTTAAATCATTACCTATTTCATAAATTTTGGATATTTCCTCATCTATGAACTCAGGACTACAAATTCGTAAAGCTCTCAAAAACATTGATGAGAAAACAGACAGTTTGACTCTATCTTGATGCGAGGAATAATAGTGGACATAGGAACAGTTATTTGTAGGTTTTCTGTAAATTTTAAATTTGAATTCATTATTACCCTTAATAATTAAAACATCTAGAAAACACTTTTTATAATCCAAAAAAGGGCAACCAGCCTTATTCAACTAAAAATATGTTGGTTCTCCCTTACCATGAAAACTTGGTTGATATGCCTTCTCTTCTTAAGACTTTTAATATTAAAGTTGTATTCAAAAATCTTGATACAGTAAAAAAACTTTTGATTAAGAATTCCCCCCAAAATGCTGATGGATGTGTCTATAAGATTCCTTGTAAAATTTGCGATAAAGTTTATTACGGTCAAACTGGTAAAAATCTCGAACTAAGATTAAAACAACATAAATATAGCATTAGAACTGGACAAGATTCCAATGCTCTATTTATATTCATGTAAGAGATTTTAACCATCCAATTGATTTTCAAAAAGTTGAGAAAGTAGTATCAAGCAAGTCCATGGTCGATAGGAATATAATTGAATCTTGTTTCATAAAAAGCAGTTTTGACAATAATATGAATATTTCCTTTGGTTTATATAAATTAGATCCATTTATAATTAATAGAATTTGGGTAGAATTTAATAATACACTGGACAAATAAATAGCTTGGGAGTGAGTTTTGCAAAGGACCTGTCCAAGTTGGCTCGCCGCGCGTCACGTGTTTAACCGTTGTGGGATCTGATAGTGAGGTGCTGGCCGACCCCTTATATAGCTTGGGAATCAAATTCAAAATGGGAATTGACACAGTTACTTTTTGCTGATGATACTGTGCTTATGGGAGATTCTAAAGAAAAATTGCAAAGGTTAGTGGATGAGTTTGAGAATGTGTGTAAAGGTAGAAAGTTGAAAGTGAACATAGAAAAGAGTAAGGTGATGAGGGTATCAAATGATTTAGATAAAGAAAAATTGGATATCAAATTGGGGAGGAGGAGTATGGAAGAAGTGAATGTTTTCAGATACTGGGAGTTGACGTGTCGGCGGATGGATTTATGAAGGATGAGGTTAATCATAGAATTGATGAGGGAAAAAAGGTGAGTGGTGCGTTGAGGTATATGTGGAGTCTAAAAACGTTATCTATGGAGGCAAAGAAGGGAATGTATGAAAGTATAGTAGTACCAACACTCTTATATGGATGTGAAGCTTGGGTGGTAAATGCAGCAGCGAGGAGACGGTTGGAGGCAGTGGAGATGTCCTGTCTAAGGGCAATGTGTGGTGTAAATATTATGCAGAAAATTCGGAGTGTGGAAATAGGAGAAGGTGTGGAGTTAATAAAAGCATTAGTCAGAGGGCAGAAGTGGGGTTGTTGAGGTGGTTTGGTCATTTAGAGAGAATGGATCAAAGTAGAATGACATGGAAAGCATATAAATCTATAGGGGAAGGAAAGAGGGGTAGGGGTCGTCCTCGAAAGGGTTGGGAGAGGGGGTAAAGGAGGTTTTGTGGGTGAGGGGCTTGGACTTCCAGCAAGCGTGCATGAGCGTGTTAGATAGAAGTGAATGGAGACGAATGATACTTGAGACCTGACGATCTGTTGGAGTGTGAGCAGGGTAATATTTAGTGAAGGGATTCACTTTAAAGGAGGGGTTTGGGATATTGGCAGTTTGGAGGGATATGTTGTGTATCTCTATACGTATATGCTTCTAAACTGTTGTATTCTGAGCACCTCTGCAAAAAGCAGTGATAATGTGTGAGTGTGGTGAAAGTGTTGAATGATGATGAAAGTATTTTTTTGGGGGGGGGTTTTCTTTTTTTTTTTTGGGTCACCCTGCCTCGGTGGGAGACGACCGACTTGTTGAAAAAAAAAATATATATATATATATATATATATATATTATATATAATATATATTATATTATATATATATATATATATTATATATATATATATATATATATATATATATATATAGTATATACATATATATATATATATATATATATATATATATATATATATTATATATAATATATATATAAATATATAAATATATATATATATATATATATAATATATATTATATATATATATATATATATACAATAAGATCACAGTAAACAGGTGATTTCGGAATATGCAAAACAACCACTCCGAAAAAATAGAGAAATTCCAAGCGCTTTCGTGACTACTCACATTATCAAGGAACTATGAAAGTAAAGCATACAAGGAAGCTATATAAGGGGTCATTCCAGCACCACACTATCAGATCCCACAACGGTTAAACACCTGACGCGCGCCGACCCAACTTGGATAGGTCCTTTGCACAATTCACCCCACAAATTATTCTACCCAAGAAAATTTAAAAATTATTTATCCAGTGTATTATTAAATTCTTCCCAAATTCTATTAATTATAAATGGATCTAATTTATATAAACCAAAGGAAATATTCATATTATTGTCAAAACTGCTTTTTATGAAACATGTTTCATAAAAAGCCTTTAGTTTATATAAATTAGATCCATTTATAATTAATAGAATTTGGGAAGAATTTAATAATACACTGGACATATAATTTTTAAATTTTCTTGGGTAGAATAGTTTGTGGGGTGAATTGTGCAAAGGACCTATCCAAGTTGGGTCGGCGCTCGTCAGGTGTTTAACCGTTGTGGGATCTGATAGCGAGGTGCTGGCCTGACCCCTTATATAGCTTCCTTGTATGCTTTACTTTCATAGTTCCTTAATGTGAGTAGTCCAAAAAC
>NW_026467636.1:0-34158 GCF_026875155.1 Cherax quadricarinatus
ATTGGGCATGCAGCGTGATGTAACTGGAGTTTACTACCCGCATCCCCCTGCCCTTGGATTTCATAGGGGTGACACCAAAGATGCCACCCTGGGTGACACCAAAGATTCTGCCCCAGGTGACACCAACCCTAGCGACGCCTCTGTAGAGAGCAGACACCTGCATATTATGAAACAGTTCAGCATTCAACCTATAAAATCTTGTATATGAACTTTATACAGCTACAGGAAGGCTCGCTTTACAGGACTTCATTTTACAGCGTTTTGCTAATACAGCGGTTTTTAGTTATACACATTTTTCATTTATTTAGACTTCCTACAGTAAATATGTTCACCACTCACTATCAGCTAAGGACGAAAATATTTTAAGGTACGTAATGTATGTGCATTTTTTAGGCCTAGCTCTATTGCTCGCTTAATATACAGGGTGTCCACAAAAACACTCCCTGATTTCAAACAAGTATAACATGTAACTTTATTGTAATAATTTTTCACAGTTATTAGCTTCAGATGCAGGATTTCATTCAGTTTCATGTGGCATAAGGTAGCATTAAAGGCACTCAATGTGCTTCCCTGTGGTTGCTCGGCAAACATCGATGCTATAGTCCAGTTTGGTCCAGACACTCTGCAGCATATCTGGTGTTATGCAAACTGCTACAGTGATCGAAATTTTCAGCTCCTCCAGGGTTGCAGGTAGTGGTTGTACCTAACCTGTGCTCTTCACATGCCCCCAAAGAAAGAAGTCACAAACAGTTATGTCTGGTGACCTCTTCAAATTTAATAATTTGAAAATTTACTTTGTTAATTTACTTAGTGTTTAAATGTGTATTGATTCTGGCCTGTCAAAGTATAATTACTCAACAGGGAGCAACGAGCGCAGTCCATTTTCTCGTAAACGCCGCGGCAGCGTGGGTGGAGGATCTCTCAAGGCTGGTGCTTGTGGCAGTGGCAGTAGTCCCAAGCTATCTCCACACCACTCTTCTAGTGACCACTCTCATCCCTCTCACAATCACCACCATGATCACCATCATGCCCATCATTCGCCTCACCCAGGACTTGGTAGGCGACTCACACGCTCCTTGTCAGAGTCGAGCCTCATAGTGAGGAGGCGGCCTGAAAGAGTTCGTTCACATGGTAAGTGATGTATTTGTATGCCTTTTGTGTTAATGTTTTTTAATTATTTGTACAGCAAATAATTATTTGGTGTCTTATTTTGCTTTCTGAACCAATAAATATTTCCAGGTTGGGCTTGGGCATGCAGCGGGCATATGTGAGTGTATTAGGAGTGAATGGAGATGAATTTTTTGGGACTTGACGAACTGTTGGAGTGTTGAGCAGGGTGATATTTTGTGAAGGAATTCAGGGAAACTGGTTAGCTGGACTTTAGTCCTGGAGGTGGGAAATACAATGCCTGCACTGTAAAGGAAGGATTTGGGATATTGGCTGTTAGGATTGACATCTAAACTGTTGTATCTGGGTTCCTCTGCAAAGACAGTGGTTATATGTGAATAATGGTGAAAGTGTTTATTTTTTGGGTCACCCTGCTTCGGTGGGAGATGGCCGACATGTTGAAAAAAAAAAATTATTGAATGTATTAACCTTTAAACTGTCCAAACGTAGATCTACGTTTGCATGCGTATTGCTCCAAACGAAGATCAACATTTTATTTTTCATTCTTTTGAATTTGGCACAATAGGCTTGAGTCGCCTAGACATGAAAGAATGGGTCTGTGCACTCGGTGTGTGCACTATTAAAAAAATCTGGGAGCACTTAGTACCTTGTGGTAGCACTAGTTCAATTGAGCACCAGCTAGAGCAAATAGCATGGCAAACACTAGGGATTCACTGATGCCATGTTGCATTAACACTCCCATTTTAAGAGGAAAGTAAAAATAGGTTAGATAAATACATGAGTGAGTGTACATGTTTATAGAGGGGCCACAGATATATCAGATCACTTTATAGTTGTAGCTACACTGAGAGTAAAAGGTAGATGGGATACAAGGGGAATAGAAGCATCAGGGAAGAGAGAGGTGAACGTTTATAAACTAAAAGAGGAGGCAGTTAGGGTAAGATATAAACAGCTATTGGAGGATAGATGGGCTAATGAGAGCATAGGCAATGGGGTCGAAGAGGTATGGGGTAGGCTTAAAAATGTAGTGTTAGAGTGTTCAGCAGAAGTTTGTGGTTACAGGAAAGTGGGTGTGGGAGGGAAGAGGAGCGATTGGTGGAATGATGATATAAAGAGAGTAGTAAGGGAGAAAAAGTTAGCATATGAGAAGTTTTTACAAAGTAGAAGTGATGCAAGGAGCAAAGAGTATATGGAGAAAAAGAGAGAGGTTAAGAGAGTGGTGAAGCAATGTAAAAAGAGAGCAAATGAGAGAGTGGGTGAGATGTTATCAACAAATTTTGTTGAAAATAAGAAAAAGTTTTGGAGTGAGATTAACAAGTTAAGGAAGCCTAGAGAACAAATGGATTTGTCAGTTAAAAATAGGAGAGGAGAGTTATTAAATGGAGAGTTAGAGGTATTGGGAAGATGGAGGGAATATTTTGAGGAATTGTTAAATGTTGATGAAGATAGGGAAGCTGTGATTTCGTGTATAGGGCAAGGAGGAATAACATCTTGTAGGAGTGAGGAAGAGCCAGTTGTGAGTGTGGGGGAAGTTCGTGAGGCAGTAAGTAAAATGAAAGGGGGTAAGGCAGCTGGGATTGATGGGATAAAGATAGAAATGTTAAAAGCAGGTGGGGATATAGTTTTGGAGTGGTTGGTGCAATTATTTAATAAATGTATGGAAGAAGGTAAGGTACCTAGGGATTGGCAGAGAGCATGCCAAAGGGGACAAAAGAGAGTGCAAAAATTATAGGGGGATAAGTCTGTTGAGTGTACCTGGTAAAGTGTATGGTAGAGTTATTATTGAAAGAATTAAGAGTAAGACGGAGAAAAGGATAGCAGATGAACAAGGAGGCTTTAGGAAAGGTAGGGGGTGTGTGCACCAGGTGTTTACAGTGAAACATATAAGTGAACAGTATTTAGATGAGGCTAAAGAGGTCTTTGTGGCATTTATGGATTTGGAAAAGAAGTATGACAGGGTGGATAGAGGGGCAATGTGGCAGATGTTGCAGGTGTATGGTGTAAGAGGTAGGTTACTGAAAGCAGTGAAGAGTTTTTACGAGGATAGTGAGGCTCAAGTTAGAGTATGTAGGAAAGAGGGAAATTATTTCCCAGTAGAAGTAGGCCTTAGACAAGGATGTGTGATGTCACCGTGGTTGTTTAATATATTTATAGATGGGGTTGTAAGAGAAGTGAATGCATGGGTCTTAGCAAGAGGCGTGGAGTTAAAAGATAAAGAATCACACATAAAGTGGGAGTTGTCACAGTTGGTCTTTGCTGATGACACTGTGCTCTTGAGAGATTCTGAAGAGAAGTTGCAGAGATTGGTGGATGAGTTTGGTAGGGTGTGCAAAAGAAGAAAATTAAAAGTGAATACAGGAAAGAGTAAGTTTATGAGGATAACAAAAAGATTAGGTGATGAAAGATTGGATATCAGATTGGAGGGAGAGAGTATGGAGGAGGTAAATGTATTCAGATATTTGGGAGTGGACATGTCAGCGGATGGGTCTATGAAAGATGAGGTGAATCATAGAATTGATGAGGGGGAAAGGGTGAGTGGTGCACTTAGGAGTCTGTGGAGACAAAGAACTTTGTCCTTGGAGGCAAAGAGGGGAATGTATGAGAGTATAGTTTTACCAACGCTCTTATATGGGTGTGAAGCATGGGTGATGAATGTTGCAGCGAGGAGAAAGCTGGAGGCAGTGGAGATGTCATGTCTGAGGGCAATGTGTGGTGTGAATATAATGCAGAGAATTCGTAGTTTGGAAGTTAGGAGGAGGTGCGGGATTACCAAAACTGTTGTCCAGAGGGCTGAGAAAGGGTTGTTGAGGTGGTTCGGACATGTGAGAGAATGGAGCGAAACAGAGTGATTTCAAGAGTGTATCAGTCTATAGTGGAAGGAAGGCGGAGTAGGGGTCTGCCTAGGAAAGGTTTGAGGGAGGGGGTAAAGGAGGTTTTGTGTGCGAGGGGCTTGGACTTCCAGCAGGCATGCGTGAGCGTGTTTGATAGGAGTGAATGGAGACAAATGGTTTTTAATACTTGACGTGCTGTTGGAGTGTGAGCAAAGTAACATTTATGAAGGGGGTTTAGGGAAACCGGCAGGCCGGACTTGAGTCCTGGAGATGGGAAGTACAGTGCCTGCACTCTGAAGGAGGGGTGTTAATGTTGCAGTTTAAAAACTGTAGTGTAAAGCACCCTTCTGGCAAGACAGTGATGGAGTGAATGATGGTGAAAGTTTTTCTTTTTCGGGCCACCCTGCCTTGGTGGGAATCGGCCAGTGTGATAATAAAAAAAATAATAATAAAAAATGAGTGAGTGTGGGTAGGCGTGAGTTGGACCTGACTAGCTTGTGCTACTAGGTCTGATGTCATGCTCCTTCCTTCAATGGATGTGACCTGACTAGGTGTGTCATTGGTCTAGCCGGAGGGGGGGGGGGGCGGGTGGTGACATGTACCTGACTTTGCAGTGTTTTTTGTATGTTTTTTAAAGTTGTATTTGTAATTCCTTGGTCTCATTTAATAGAATGGAAGATATACTACAGAAATAGAGATGATTTTGATTGGTTTTTAGTACTGGAAATAGCTTGAAACTGAGCTCAAAGTAGCAGAAATGTTAAATTTTGGCCGATGTTCAAGAGTAAACAAATGACCTCACAAGTCTAATATGACAGCTGGTGGGTTTGATATACATTCACAAATGTGGTGATATTATTTATACAATTATTACAGTATTGCATAACAATAAATCTTCTATTTTTTGGTTTGAATAAAAATTAATTGTGTGAATAAAAAATCAAAATGGAATTCATTTGTAAAGCCTGAAAACATAACTAATGAACAGAGGAAATGTTAGTTTAATGCCAGGAATGCCTGCATTGTTTGTTCTAGACCCTATTTTGAAATTGGAGTATTTTGAACTTTGCATTAAATTGGCCAAATTACCAATTTCCGGTCACTTTATTTTGTTGTTGAAACAGTTGACTTGGCGATTTCTTTTGGTCATTTGATAGAATAGAAGTAATACTAGTGAAATAGCTAAGAATTTGGTTGACTGGAATACTGTAATTGGCCTAAAATGGGAGTCAAAGTTGGCAAAATTGCTGATGCATAAATATCGCTGACACATCAAAATTCGCGAGAGCATAATTTCGTCAATTTTCCATCAAATTTCGTACTTTTTGTTTTATTACCTTCAGAAAGAGATTCTCTACCATTTCATAAGAAAAAGTAACAAAATTAGTTTTTGAAACTTCTTGGACCCTGGTGTGCACTTTGAATTTGGCCTCTGGGCCCTGAAAGGGTTAATGACCTTTATTTATTTATTTATTTATTTATTTATTTATTTATTTATTTATTTATTTATTTATTAATTTATGTCTTGGCAAATAGTACATTGAGATTATGTATTTACAATAATGGGTTGCAATGCAGAGAGAGCCTCTGTTATGCCTAGGCATTATTGGCCAACTTAACATTATTGGCTACTTAACACTAAGAATTATATCAAAGTTGTACAGTAGAATATTAATTATATCTTAATTGTACAGTAGATTATTAATTATAAGTGAATCTAATTTATATAAGACAAAAGATATATTCATATACAGTGGACCCCCGCATAACGATTTTAATCCGTGCAAGAGGGGTAATTGTTATGCGAAATAATCGGTATGTGAATGAATTTTCCCCATAAGAAATAATGGAAATAAATTAATCCGTGCAAGACACCCAAAAGTATGAAAAAAAAAAATTTTTACACATGAAATATACATTTTCCCACACACAAAGAGAAGGATACATGCACAATAGTAGAGTAGTACATGCACAGTATATATTGTGCATGTACTAGTCTACTAAATGAAGAATAAATGACACTTACCTTTATTGAAGATGCAGCAATGACTGTTGAGACACTGTGTCCTGGAGTGCCTTTTCCTCCTGAGTACTGTAGGTCCTGTTTGGTTTTTTTCTTCCAGAACATGCCTTATCACACTGTGTATGCCACTACGATTCTTAAATCTCTCAAACCAACCTTTGCTGGCTTTAAATTCACCAATATGAGCACTAGTTCCAGGCATTTTTCCCTGTTCACCTGGGTGTTAGTCGACTGGTGTGGGTTGCATCCTGGGTGTTATTCGACTTGTGTGGGTTGCATCCTGGGAGACAAGATTAAGGACCCCAATGGAAATAAGTTAGACAGTCTTCGATGACACTGACTTTTTTGGGTTATCCTGGGTGGCAAATCCTCTGGGGTTAATTATTTCTTGGTATTCTCAATAAGCCACACCAACAACGGTGCTACAGCAGCAGCAGCAGCAGCTGACGGTGGTACAGCAGCAAACAGACGATGCTACAGCAGCAGCAGACGATGCTACAGCAGCAACAGACGATGTTACAGCAGCAGCAGACGATGCTACAGCAGCAGCAGCAGCTGACGGTGGTACAGCAGCAACAGACGATGCTACAGCAGCAACAGACGATGTTACAGCAGCAGCAGACGATGCTACAGCAGCAGCAGCAGCTGACGGTGGTACAGCAGCAACAGACGACGCTACAGCAGCAACAGACGATGTTACAGCGCAGCAGACGATGCTACAGCAGCAGCAGCAGCTGACAGTGCAGCAGCAGCAGCAGCTGTACCACCAATAGTAGCGATGGTTGATTGGGGTTTATTATACAACCTGGCCAGCTCGGAGACACGCACTCCACTTTCATGCTTATCAATGATCTTTTTCTTCATCTCTATTGTAATTCTCACCCTTATTGCTGTAGGGTTGGCACTAGAAGCTTTCTTGGGGCCCATGGTCACTTATTTTCCAGAAAAAGCACCGAAAACACTGTAATAATACGAAATATTCCGATTGTATGCTTGGATGTTACCGCGGAGGCTGGCTGGTAAACAATGCCACCGGCGGAACATGTGAGCGTGGCTCAGGCCGCACATTGGACGCGTCTCGGACGAAAATCGGTGAGCGGGTTTTTAAGCGGTATGTGAGGCAAAATTTTGGCGATTAAAGCAAGCAGTATGCGGATTAATCGCTATGTGATGCCATCGGTATGCGGGGTCCACTGTATTCAAAAATGCTTTTTGTGAAAACAATGATTCAATTATATTCCTGTCGACAATGGATAAAAGGTTCAAAAGTAATTGTTGAAATTATGATATTGGAATACATAATTGAGTATGTGAGTGCTGAGTATTTAGCACTGATGAAGGAATTACAAGTGACATGAGCAAATTTGCTGATTCAAAAATAGGCCGTATGATTCATTCTGAGGAGGATACCAATGAACTCCAAGAGGATTTGGACAAATTAATGTCTTGGTCTGAAAAATGGCAGATGAAGTTCAGTGTGGACAAGTGTAAAGTACTAGTCTTTGATAATGAAAAAAACCCTTGAAGTTATAAACTAGGTGAAGTAGAGCTTGATCATACAGAATGTGAAAAAGACTTGGGAGTCATGGTAAGCAGAGTCTAAAGCCAAGACAGCAATGCCTGTGTGCAGTAAGGCTAACAGATTACTAGGATTTAAAGGTGTAGAATTAGGGGGATATGATCGAGGTGTATTAATGGAAAACAGGAATAAATAAAGGGGATGTAAATAGTGTGCTGAAAATTTCCAACCAAGACAGGACTTGCAGCAATGGTTTCAAGTTGGAAAAATTCAGATTCAGGAAGGATATAGGAAAGCATTGGTTTGGTAATAGAGTTGTGGATGAGTGGAACAAGCTCCCAAGTACAGTTATTGAGGCTAAAACGTTGTGTAGTTTTAAAATAGGTTAGATAAATACATGAGTGGGTGTGGGTGGGTGTGAGTTGGACCTGACTAGCTTGTGCTGCTGGATCTGGTACAGTGCTCCATCCTTGAGTGGGGATGACCAGACTGGGTGGGTCATTGGTCTAATCCGGGGGGGGGAACACATGGACCTGCTCCACATGGGTCAGTAGGCCTGTTGCAGTGTTCCTTCTTTCTTATGTTCTTCTTATGTTCTTAAATAACAAGAAGTGACAAAAGTTATTTTACAGCTCTGTGCATCACTAGTGAGGCTTCATTTGGATTATGCCACTCAGTTTTGGTTTCCTTACTACAGGATGGATATAGACTCATTGGAGAACATACAGAGAAGAATGACTAAAAATTATTTACTGATAAATAATGACTAAAAATTATTTACTGTATAAGAAATCTCCCATATGAAGATAGACTTGATTCTCCCCCTCTCTGGAGAGACATAGAATGAGGGGAGATATCATCGAAGTGTATAAGTGGATGATGGGGGATAAACAATGGTGATTTAATAAAGTACTGAGAGTGTTGATCCAGGTAAAAAAACCCGAAATAATGGATTTAAGTTGGATAAATTTAAATTAAAAAAAGATGTAGGTAAGTACTGGTTTTCGAACAGAGTTGTGGATGCTTGGAACAATCTTCTGAGTAGGGTGATAGAGGCTAGGACTTTGGGTAGCTTTAAAAGTAGATTGGACAAATATATGAGTGGGAGGGGCTGGGTTTGATTGGTGTCATTGGGTATGGGAGTAAATTCTGGGTAGCTTTGGGTAGGGGTGGTTTTGATAAGGACCTGCCTTATATGGGCCAGTAGGCCTTTTGCAGTGTTCCTCCATTCTTATGTTCTTATAATAAGGGCAATGTGTGGTGTAAGTACTTTGCAGAGAATTCGTAGTGCGGAAATTAGGAGGAGGTGTGGAGTTACTAAAAGTATTAGTCAGAAGGCTGAAGAGGGGTTGTTGAGGTGGTTTAGTCATTTAGAGAGAATGGAACAAAGTAGAATGACTTGGAGAGCATATACTGTAAATCTGTAGGGGAAGGAAGGTGGGGTAGGGGATGCCCTTAATAAGGTTAGAGGGAGGGGGAGTAAAGGAGGTTTTGTGGGTGAGGGGCTTGGACTTCCAGCAAGTGTGCATGAGCGTGTCAGGAGTGAATGGAGATGAACGATTTTTGGGACCTGACAAGCTGTTGGAGTGTGTGCAGGGTAATATTTTGTGAAGGGATTCAAGGAAACCGGTTAGCCAGACTTGAATCCTGGAGATGGGAAGTACAATGCCTGCACTTTAACCCTTAAACTGTCCAAATGTAGATCTACGTTTGCACGCCTAGCACTCCAAACGTAGATCAGTGTTTTATTTTTCATTCCTTCAAATTTAGTACAATAGGCTTGAGTCGCCCAGACATGAAAGAATGGGTCTGTGCACTCAGTGCGTGTAATATTAAAAAAATTTGGGAGCACTTAGTACCTTGTGGGAGCACCAGTTAAATTGAGCACCAGCTAGAGCAAATAGCATGGCAAACACTAGGGAATCACTGATGCCATGTCACATTAACACTTCCATTTTAAGAGGAAAGTAAAAATAGGTTAGATAAATACATGAGTGAGTGTGGGTGGGTGTGAGTTGGACCTGACCAGCTTGTGCTACTAGGTCTGATGTCATGCTCCTTCCTTCAGTGGATGTGACCTGACTAGGTGGGTCATTGGTCTAAGCCGGAGGGGGGAAGGGTGACATGTACCTGCCTTGCATGGGCCAGTAGGCCTGCTGCAGTGTTCTTTCTTATGTTCTTATGTATTCGGCAGGCTGGCCGGCTGGCTGGCTTTGGCTGTCTGTCTATCTATATCTCTGTATCTGTCTCTGTCTGTCTATTTATGTCTCTCTCACATGCACACATAAGTACAGTTATTATACATAGTGTAAATTACCTAAGATAACCCAAAAATTCCAGCAAAGATAGACAGACAGATAGACAGACTGACAGACAGACAGAGAGGCATAAATAGACAGAGAGACAAGACATGTTTGTGTGTGACAGTGATAACAAATACAGAGAGGATTAGCTGGAGCAGTGGGCATTTATCAGATGTCACTTGGCTGTCAACAGCATAGGGATGCCTTTCATAACACCATGCTTCAAGGTATACGCCAGGGTATCTAAAACATTGCTGGGACCTATAAATGCTTTGTATATATTTCTAGACAATAGTAAATAACCCAAGCAGGTGTAAATGTTCACCTGTCAATGTGATTGTGACTATTTGAGCACAATTTCCATACCTAATATTAATGTCAGAACAAAGATTGGTTATGAAATTACAAGAACTATTATAAATTGTAATAATCAGAACATGGAAAATAATATAAAATTAAAATAAAAACGAGAAAAAAAGGTATATCGGCAACACTTCTGCAAGCAGCAGGAGTTGATGTTGCCATCAGGTGAGCATCCAGAGCAAACTTCATGTCTTATATCTCGGTAAGTACTGACCCTAAATTTTTTTTTTTTAACCCTTAAACGGTCCAAAGAGATTGACGTTCAAATTCATAGTGCTACAAAAGTAGATCTACTTTTTTTTACATATTTTCAAATATAACCAAAAAAATGTAGATAAAAGTTTTTTTTACACGTTTTCAAATGTAAAACAAAAAAGAAGATCTACATTTTTTTACATACTTTCAGATGTTGAAAAAACGTATATATACGTTTGGATCGTTTAAGGGTTAATCCTATAACATGTAGAAAAATGTGCTCTCCATTTTAAGAGTAAAAAAAATTGTTTTTCAAAATATTCGGAGCACCACACAAGTGAACGTAGATCTACGTTTGGACAGTTTAAGTGTTAAAAGAGGGTTTGGGATATTGGCAGTTTGGAGGAACATTTTAACTGTCATATCTGAGTGCCTCTGCAAAGACAGTGATTATGTATGAGTGATGGTGATAGTGTTGAATGATGATGAAAGTTTTTTGTTTCTTTTTGGGTCACCCTGCCTCAGTGGGAAACAACCGATGCATTAAAAAAAAAAAAAAACTATATTTCAGCATGATACATGTTTGTACAAAGGAGTATAACAATTGAGTGTACATACCAAAAGCCCCTTTATATGCTGAACATTTTGGGCAACCTTAAGACTAACTTAAGATTAACCCTTTCAGGGTCCAGTAGGCCAAATTTCAAAGTGTGCACCAGGGTCCAAGAATTTTCAAAAAATAATTTTGTTATTTTTTTTCTTTTGAAACGTTTGTTAGAGAATCTTTTTCTGAAGGTAATAAAACAAAAAGTATGAAATTTGATGGAAAATTGACGAAATTATGCTCTCGCGAATTTTGATGTGTCGGCGATATTTACGCATCGGCGATTTTGCCGACTTTGACTCCCATTTTAGGCCAATTACAGTATTCCAGTCAACCAAATTCTTAGCTATTTCACTAGTATTACTTCTATTCTATCGATTGAGCACAAGAAATCGCTAAGTCAACTGTTTGAACATCAAAATAAAGTGACCGGAAATTGGTAATTTGGCCAATTTAATGCAAAGTTCAAAATATTCCAATTTCAAAATAGGGTCCAGAATAAACAATGCAGGCATTCCTGGCACTAAACTAACATTTCCTCTGTTCATTAGTTACATTTTCAGGCTTTACAAATGAATTCCATTTTTATTTTTTATTCACATAATGAATTTTTATTCAAACCAAAAAATAGAAGATTTATTGTTATGCAATACTCTAATAATTGTATAAATAATATCACCACATTTGTGAATGTATATTAGACCCACCAGCTGTCATATATTAGACTTGTGAGGTCATTTGTTTACTCTTGAACATTTGCAAAAATGTAACATTTCTGTTACTTTGAGCTCAGTTTCAAGCCATTTCCAGTAATAAAACCAATCAAAATCATCTCTGTTTCTGTAGTATATTTTCCATTCTATCAAATGAGACCAAGAAATTGCAAATATAACTATAAAAAACCTACGAAATAACACTGTAAAGTCGCTGTTTTAATAAAAAGTTACGGTCTCAGTTTTTTTTCTCTCATTATGCACTGTGTGCTGCAGGATTTGTTTTATGTGGTGCACACATACCATATAGATGTATTCTCTCATATCTAGGCTCAAATTTACTGCTCACAGCTTATCAGAGTGAGCTGAACTCATGGTGTAGATCTACGGTTTGGACCCTGAATGTAAAGCCGTAGATCTATTGCACGGACCCTGAAAGGGTTAATAAGGCAACAACAGTGCAGTAAATTTGTTCATATGGTCATTAGGCAAGTTTACAATGAATACAAGAGAATTGAATATTCTATTTGTTCATGCTATTTGTCTTTAACCCTTTCAGGTTACAAGCTGTAGATCTACACCTTGTCCACGGAGTCCAAGAATTAAAAAAAAAAATTACCTTATGAAATGGTAGAGAATCTTTTTCTGAAGGTAATAAAACAAAAAAAATATGAAATTTGGTGGAAAACTGATGAAATTACACTATCGCAAATGTTGCTCTGTCAGCGATATTTACACATCGGCAATTTTGCCCACTTTGACTCCTATTTTAGACCAATTGCAATATTCCAGTCAACCAAATTCTTAGCTATTTTGTTAATATTACTTCCATTTTATCGATTGAGCACATGAAACTGCCCAATCAACTATTTCAACTACCCAATAAAGTGATCAGAAATTGGTAATTTTGCCAATTTCACACAAAGTTCAGAATATTCTAATTTCAAAACAGCATCCAGAATAAACAGTGCAGGCATTCCTGGCATTTAAACCCTTTGATTTTCCCGCGGTCTATATGTACGCCCATGGGAAAAATCCCGTGTTTGAGGGTATCAAAAACGCATAAATTCTAGCGGTTTCCCCAAATCAAGCGGGGGGGGCCCTGGTAGCCTACAGAGAGAGAATGGGCCCTAAAGGGGGGTGTGCACCCTGTGAAAAAAATCTGGGTTTTCAGGGTTTGCTTTTGTGGGAACGCCATTTTGGGTTAGTCCTTTTTCCCCAAATTGCCTCGGGGAAAGGGGAATTCCTTCTCCCCCCGGGCGGATTGGAGGTTTTTTTGTTCCCAAGTGATAGCTAAAAACAGTGACCCTAGGGGTCAGTGAAAGTAAAATTCCCTGGTTTTGAAGCGGGGTGACCAAAAAAAATTACCCAGGATAACAAAATTTTAGTGATAAAAACCCATTGACCCACAACCATCCCCTCGGTGCGGGGCCGGGCTCGTTCAGTTCACCTGTACCAGGACGAAAGAGGAAAAACATTTGCCCGTGAAACAAGATTTCGGATGTTGAGAAAAGTGTAAGTGAAAGTGAAAGTGTTTTCCCAAGGTTATTGAAAGCACTTCAAGTTTTTGAACATTTGAGGGTGAATTTTCCCCCCATTGAAGCGGCAGTAAATACACGTCGCATGCGGTCGGGTTAGTTTTCCCATATGCTTTTCCAAGAGGAAGGAGAAACATCTCGGAGCAAAACCCCTTTGGCCCTAAAACCATGCCCCTGATAGTAAAAGATGACGATATTTTTAACGAGGGGTTAAAAATGAGTGAGTGAGGCAGCGGGCGGTGGTGGGGGATAGTGACGGGGGCATGAGTCATGTGACCCCAGCAGGGGGCCATGTTTAGTCCCCCGGGGGCTGCTAAACCCCGGCACAACAAAAACCCAAACCAGGGCCCGACCCCCCCCCTCTCAAAAACCACAACCAAACCTGCAAAAAACCCAAAACGACAAAAAAAACCCAAACGAAACCACTAAACCGCATCTGGGTTTTGGCAGCAAGAGGGACGATTTTTTCCCCCAACCCCATGAAATTTGATGGAGGACAAAGTGGAAAAAAGGGCCATCATGTACACTTGGGAACAATCCCACTGAACGGAATGTTTTTAGTTGTTTTTTTTCGATGAACCCCTAATGGACATTATTGTTAGGGAAACAATAAAAACTATGAGACACCAGGGCCAAACACAAATTCGGGTCACCAAGACCCACGCCTACACCATTGGAAGGACCCCAACTGGGGGCCAGAAATTTTATCTTTTTTTTGCCCCAATAATGCTTTTGCCACATGTGTAAAACCCATAGTGCAACACATACTGGGGGGACAGACCCCTATTTCAACCTCCGGGGTTTTCAGTGACATTATCCCCGTGAAAAGATTTGGGGTTACTGTTACGTAGGTTAAAACCCTTTTCAGAAAAAAACCGGGCCTGACAGAAGCGCCAGGTTATTTTAAGTTTCAGACGTGTTGTTTTTGTACCTGAAACAAAATCTGTATTTTTTTTTATATCCCTTCAGGAAGCTTTTTTAAATTACGAGTCTTTGATTTTTTTTCAAAGGAAGACTCCATTCAAGCAGTAAAAACCAACAAGGGGAAAAACCCGCTTTGGTAAAAATTTTATTTTTTTTCTGTGTGTTTGAAAAAAACGGGTTCGGGTTTTGGTTATAATTGTGTACACTGGCGGTAAAAAAAGGGAAATACCGGGAAAAGTTACTGGGTAATCTCGGGTGATGGGTTAAAACAATGATGGACCATACCCTTGGAAAGGGGGGCCTATTTTATATACTGAAAAAAGGTACACAAGCCCTATACTCAGTGATTTTTTTGCAATAAAACATGACAGATGTGTGTGGCCAGTGCGTAGAAATCGAAAACCCAAAATGCCTAGGTTCGAAGCTGGCAGCCGTAGAGTGAAGTGCAGGTGTTTGCTGCCAATGACATCATGGCTTTTCGGGGGCCATGCCCAAAGTGATGTCACACTCCCAAAACATCATTTTCACCGACCGAAATGGTAGAAAATTTGGCAAGAAAGAAAAGAGAGACCAAAAACCCTTTATTTAAAACCGGGCGGGCTGTGAGGGATTAAAAACCCCCAAATGCGCTTAGGGACAAATGTGAAAAGCAGTTTGGGGGTTTTGCTAAACTGGTTTCGAAAGATTTTATAAGTGGTACATAAAACTTTTTTTTTCCATTTCTTAAACTTTTCCATGCAAAAGGGCTTATAATTGTATAAGTTAAGACCAAGAAAAACCCAAAATGGGTGAATTTTTTTTTGTCATTCATCAGACAAATAATACCAAGTACCAAAAACAACACCTGCAATAGACCAGCGCCCACAAATTATCAACACATGTCCTCTCGCGAGGCCGGGGTGTTTCACTCCCCCATACCACTGCCAGCTATTTACGGGCCCAAGAAAAATGCCAGAAGAGGTTTTTTTCCCTGTGGCCCATACCAAAAAACGCCCACAAAAACCCAGAGACACTGTTTTATTGTAGGAGTGTAAGACACCATTGTGCTTATACCCATTTTTCCCAAAAAATTTTCCCCCAAGCTGGGGGGATTCTAATAAAGTGTCCAGTGATTGTACATAATGAAATATATTATAAAAAAATTTCTTAATAAACTTTTGTTTACATTGTTTGTTTGGTAAACAAGTTTTAGAAACATTTAATGATACGAGGGGTTTTTGCAATAATTGGTTCCCATTCAACGAGGGTAAATATTTGAACATTGCACAAAAATTTTGGGCTCACGGGGCCACAAAAGTTATGTGAAAAAATAAAATGGGTGAAAAAACAAAAAACCAAACAAATTTACAAGTAAATAAAAGTTTACCGGGGTAACGGCAGTCCCCGGGGCTGTTGCCCCCCCAGCAATCAATTTCACAAAACTTCAGGCTCTATATCCGGTAAGAAACTGAGGGGAAAATTTTTTTTTTTGGGGACTAAACAATCAGAAAAATAATCTTAACTTTTTCATAAGAAAAAAAAAATTTTTTTTTTCCCGAATTTTTTGGCGACAACCGGGAAAGACATTTCGGGAAATTGGGGGCCCTTTTCGACAGTCAAAGGGTAAAAAAAACATTTTCTTTTTGTTTATTAGTTTTTTTCCCAAAGGCTTTAAAAGATAAATTTCCCCATTTTGACTTTAAATTTACATAAAAAATTTTTAAATTCACACCCAAAAAATAATAAATTTGCTCTTTGGAAAAATTTTTGAAAAATTGAAATTAAACACTATCAGTGCATTTGAAAACATACATTAGGCCAACCATTTGGGCATTTTTGGTTTCATGGTGTGATTTGTTTCCCTTCTTGAAAATCAGAAAAATTTCAAACATTTTCCGTTATTTTGAGTTTTTTTTTACAAGCTATTTTCGGGTCCCTAAAAAAATAAAAACCAAACTCTATTTCTGTAACATACCCTTCCATTCAACCCAAATGAACCAAAAAACCCTGGGGAATAAAAAAATTATAAAAACCAAAAAAGGGGAACCCACTGTTTTTTTAATCCAAAAACCAGTTGCAGTTTTTTTTTTTCTCCTTTTATGTACTCGGGTTGTTTCAGAATTTTTTTCATAGGGTGCAAATTTAACCAAAAATAGTTTCCCATTTTCCCTCATATCTGGGGCCCAAATTTTCCCCGATCAAGCTTTTTCTGAGTGGCTGACTCATGGTGTGGGATCTATGGCTTGGACCCTAAAAGGGGTTTTTAACCCCTTTACTATAAAAAAACCTAAAAAACCTAAAAGCGTCCCCCTGGTGCCCAAAAAATATTCGAAATTTTTTTTTTCTTAAAAAAAATGTTAAGATTATTTTTTCTGATTTTTTTAACCCTTTCAGGGTCTGCCCCTAGATCTACGGCTTTCCCATTCAGGGCCCAAAACCCGGGTAAATCTATGCCAAAATCTAGCAGCGTCAAATTTGGGCGCAAAAAGGCTTTTAAACCACATCTAAAGAGAAGGGCCCGGGGTTTTTCCCCCCATTGTCACACCATGGAAAATTCGGGACCCCCCCTTTGGTTTTTTGGGGAAACGCCGGCAAAGTAGCTTTTTTTAAATTTGCCTGGGCAAGGAAGCTCTCACCCCCCACTCACTCCCCCCCGGGTAAAATTCTGATTTCCCTCTTCACAATTTTCGGGTTTTTAAGACTATGGAAGTGAGATGAAGACAAATTTCTACATTTTTTAAACCATTTTATCCCCAATTGTGCCAAAAAGGTACAATGGTACCATATGGTACAAGGGTTTACCATTTTTGGTACAAGGGTCCCAATGTCAAAAAAAGGTGTAGGGTACAAGGGAAATTTTTAATGGTAGAGTGGTCCCCCATAGGGGAAAATTTAATACCATAGGGTTCGGGGCCCCCAAAAGGAAAAAAGTCGTTTTGATTTTTTTGGGGTTTAAACCTGGGTTTTTCTCCAAATATATGCTGCTAAGTATGATATTCTATGAAATTTTTTAAATTTGTGAAAACTAAATAAACTTACTTATGATGCCACATGCATTTTGGGAGTAAATTTTTTCCCAGGGTACAGAAATAAAAAATTACATAATTAGCATAAAATAAAAGCATTTTAATAAAAACCTAGGAAAACCCCAAAAAAAAGCCCAGGGTGACTTATTTCCATATTTTATCCCTGAAATTTTAAAACCAAAATGGGGCCCCTGTATTTTTTGGTATTTCTGTACCATATGGTACCCTGTGCCTTTATAAAAACCCTGTGCCAAAATGGTACCCCCCACCATAGGGGTACCCTGCACTGCATGGACCCTAAACCATATAGTACAATGTACCATAGGGTACCCTGTTCCATATTTTACTGGGTACCATAGGGTCAATGGGGTTAAAAAATTAAAATGGTAAAAAAACCCAACAGTTTTTTAGGTAAGAAAACACTTTCAACAGTTGGGTATCTTTTTTTTCGAAACGTTTCGCCTACACAGTGGGGCTCTTCAGTCGGTACAGAAAAGTTGATAGAAGCAAAAAATACTTGAAGCCCAAAGGTTAAAATATCCCTCACCCTTAAAGTTTTGAGGTGGTCAGTCCCCCCATTCTGGAAAGTCATTTTTCCATGGGAAAGAAACAATAAAGGGCCAATAGGGTTTTGGCATGAGACCCCCAGCCAAGACTTGAGTGAGTGGCGGAAAGCAAGCCCAGCTACTGACTTTCCCCAGTTTCTGAGACAAAGTTTTTCAAACCCCCTCAAGGAACATGCAAGTTCCTGAAAACTTGTAAATAATAATAGAAAAATTCCCAATTTTACAACATTTTTTTCATATTTTTGTTGTAAAAAAACTATTGGAAACAAAATAATTTAAAGAAAATATTAGTGTTTTTATTGTGTTTGAAAAACAGCAGTAAACCCCATGGAAAAATGAACCCCTATGGTATCATTGTCTGTATGAAAAAAATGTACCAATATTGTACAAATTTTTTCAAATTGTACCATATGGTACCATTACACCATAAAGGTACCCTAAGGTAACCATTGCAACCATATGGAAACCCTGGTTAAACCCTTGTTCCCCCAAAAAGGGGCCATTGGACTGTATGGTAACCCTTTTATATATGGTACCATTTTTTCTTTTGGCTATTTTAACCCCTGTTGAACAAAATGGTAAACCCTTGTATAAAAAGGCCAAAGTACCATATGGTAAACCATTGCACCATATGAAAACTATAAGGAAACCCTTTTATTCCAAAAACAAAAACCAAAACTAATATTTTCAACAAATTTTTTTTACAAAAACTTGTAAAAAAAGTTTTTCTAAAACATATAATATAAATTAGTGGGAGGATTGGTTGAAAAACAATGGGGTTTACCTTTACAATTTTACATTAACTGGCCCCCAAAAGGCCACAAATGCTTTAAAAAATAAAAAAAAAAAAAAGAAAAAAAAAAGAAAAAAAAAAATAAAAAAAAAAGTAAAAAAAAAAAATGGGATTTTTTCGGAAGTCCCCCCGATGTTGCCCGGGGAACCCCGGTTTAATTTTTTGGGGCAACTTCCTGCCGCTGTATCTCGGGAAGTAATGATCAGATTTTTTTTTTTTTTTTCCTTTTTACCTTTACAAAAAAAAATTTCTCTTTAAAATTTTGTAGGAATTTTTTTTTTTTTTAACCAACCGGGGCAAAACCCTTCAGAATTTTTTGGGCCCTTTGGGCCCTGAAGGGGTTAAAAAGTTAAAAACCCCCCCCCGGAGACCCCCCCCCTTTTCCCCGGTTCGTTTTTAAAATAAGGCTTTTCAAAACCCCCCTTTTTTTGGGGCATTTATACTTTATAAAATTTTAGTGAATTTTAAATCAAGCAGGAGAAAGAGGTAGGCCCCCCCCATGTTTGAGAATGGGTTTTCAAAGGGGCCCGTTTTGCACCATAAAAAAAAGATCCCGCCACACTTTTAAAATTTCATAATGAGAAAAAAAAA
The DNA here is from genome assembly GCF_026875155.1 of Cherax quadricarinatus. NCBI lineage: Eukaryota > Metazoa > Arthropoda > Malacostraca > Decapoda > Parastacidae > Cherax > Cherax quadricarinatus. The sequence goes on from NW_026467636.1 coordinate 19,097, forward strand.
CCCGGGCCATTTTTTTTTAAATTTGAATGCCGCCCTTTTTGGGCTTTTTCCCCCTATAGTATTTTTTTTTGATTCTCGTTTTCCCCTTTGGGCTCATTTGATAGAAAGAAACCAAGAAATAGAGGTGATTTGATTTGGTTTTAAAAAAAAAAGAAAACCTTTAAATGGAGCTCAAAGTAGGGAAAAAAAAAATTTCTTTTTCCGATGTTCAAAAATAAACAAAAGATGTCATTTTCCAATAAATTCCAAGTAGCCATTTTTAAAATGGGACCTGAAAAGGTTGTATTATTTATAAATTTTTTAACAATATTGGGATTAGGGCTCATAACGGGAAAATCTACACTAAATTTTTTGGGTTTAAAAAAAAATTCAAAAAGAAAGCAAAAAGGGAAAAAATCAGAGGGGCCTGGAACAGACTGATGAACAAAGAAAAAGTTTTTTTTAGAGGGCACGAAGTCTGCCCAATTTTCATCCCCGGACCCTAAAATTTTTAAAAATTTTCATAATTTTTTTAAATTTCCCCTGAAATTTGGGTTTAAGGGTATTGGCCTTAAAACCCGGGTATGTTTAATTTTAAATTTAAATATGAACCCCTTAAACTGTTTAAAAAACAGAAAATTTGTCTACCCCAAGGGCCCCCCCCTGCAGACGAGGCCCAGAAGCTGGGCAAACCATCTCAACGTGGGCGTCCCAAAAAATATAAAATTTTTTAAGTATAAAAAAAATTTTCCCCCAGGGGTGTTAAGGGCAGCATATTTTTTTTTAAAAACACTGGTGGGTGACAATAAACCTACTTTTTTTGGACTCAATGGTTCCCCCATATCACTGGGGTTTTTTGATAAATTTCTTTAAAAACCCCGACTTTTTAAAACCCAAATCGCAGGGCAATAGAAGACATCAAGAGATAGAACCTTACCTTGGGGATATGTAAACTGACCCGTTTAAATTGGCCCCGGATAACCTTTTAGGTTTATTTTAAAAATAGTGTTTCCCTTTGAAGGGAAAGTCCACTACAAAAACCTTTTGGATCGCAAAACTCGTTGTTAAAACTGTTCATCAATAAATTTTTCAAAAAAATTCACTAAGGGAAAATTTATCAAAACTTCTCGTAAAGTGTTTAACGTGTTTTTTGAGACAAAATTTTTCCCACAAAAAAAAACGCACCCGATCAGTGTTCTTTGTTTTGGGGGTTTTCCTGGCGTCAGTGTCCCCTCGTAGAAAAGTCAAAGTTAATTTTGAAAGACGCCACAGCGCTTTTCCCTGCCGTCACTGGCCCCAGCACAAAAAAAAAGCTGACCCTAGTACCCCCTTGCTTCCTTTCCACTTCCTCGATGAAGCAAAGCAAAAGTTTGATTCTTGCGTCTTAAAACATTTGACAACAAGTCCACTATTTTTTAAAAAAAAACCCTGGTAAAAAAAGTGGGAGCAGGATTTTTCCCTTTAAAATTTTCCTGCTTTAAATAAGAGATTTTAAATGTCTCTTTTTAAAAAAAACAAGTTTGGGGAAAAAACCGCTTTCAAGGAGCAAGGTCACTTTAAAAACATCCGCATAGGGAACTGTGATCAAATTAACCCACCGTAAAACCCGTAAAAAAAGACCTCCCCCCCTTTGGGAAAGGGGTTGGCCCCCCCAGGGCTGAAAGGGGCTGAAAAGGGGGTGAAAAAGGGGTTTTAAAAGGGGGGATACCCCCCTCCTGGAGAAAATTTTTTTTTTCCACAAAATTGGGGGGGCCCAAATTGGAAAATTTTCGGGCCCCCCGGTTTTTGGGTATTTTTTTTTTACTAAAACAATACAAAAAAAAAAGTTTTTAAAAAAAAATATTCAAAGAGGGTTTGGGGCCAAATGGAAAAAGGGAATTTCCAAAAAATGGCCCCAAAAAAAATTGGGGGGAAATTGCCGATTCGTAAATACAAGAAGAAATTTTTCCGCAGTTTTTTTCCCTCATAAAATTTTGTTCTTTGGTGTCATAAAAATTGGGGGAAAAAATTCCCCTATATTTTTATAAGATTTTTTTTTTTTTCGAAATTTTGCGAAAAACCCCGGAGATGCCTAAGGGTTTTGGGGTTGCGACAGGGGCAAGGGGTTAAAGCCCCCCCCCAAAAAAATTTTTTTTTTGCATCAGTAATTACCAAAAAAGATTTTTTTTTTAGAGGGCCCTAAAAATTTTGGGAGAAAAAAAAAAACCCCGTAAGGGAACGCGGCGAAAAGCCACCTTTCCCCTTAAAAATTTTTTTTTACTCTTAAATTTTTTTAAATTTTTTTATACTTTAGTAGGGTTGGAAAACACAACCAAAACCCCGGGGAAATACTAAACCCTCCCCAGATGACTGTTTAAACCAAAAAACCCGTAACTGTTTTGGGATGATGGGGAAGGGTTTTCTGGTTTTTTTTTTTGTCTCATAAAAAAACGCTAAAAATAAAAAGGATATCTTGCTACTACCCTAACCCCTTTTCACTTTTGGGCACACTTTACAGACACGCACAAAAAAGCATAATATATTAAAAAAAAATCTAGGTTTTTTTCCCCCTTTTTTTTCTAAATTGCTCTTTTTTCTTTTTTATTTCCTTTTTAAATTTTCCCCGGGGAAAGGGGGAAAAAAAAACCCCTCCGAAGGGCCTGCTTTTCCCTATAAAGGCCCACTAAAAAGCCGGGAGCAATGGGCTAGTAACCCCTTCTCCTGTATACAAAATTTCTAAAAAAAAAGAAGAAGAAAAAATTTAAAAAAACTGGGGTTTCTTAAAAAGTTCGTGGAAGTATTTTCGGATTTACAAGAAACAGATGGGTTCGATGTTATGAATGAAAAAAAAAGTTGGAGTCCTGGCCCTTAAAAACGAAACAAAGCTGAAGGGGGTGGAGAGTTTCCCGTGGGGGGGAAAAAATGGGATTAAATCTGGAGTATCAGAGAGTTAGAGCAAAGGAAAAAAGGGGAGCAGTAATTTTAAATTATCAGTTTTGAAGGAAAAAGAGAATATGAAAAAGGGAAATTCAAAAAATTTTTTGGAAATTTAAAAAAAAAGGGTTTGGGTGCGAAAGTGGGTTAAAAAAAAGCTTTTATGGGACCTTGGGAAAAAGAGGGAAAGCAAAGGGGAGAGAAGATTTTGGGGGATGTTAAATGAATGTATAAAAGCCCTTTGAACCAAATGAGGAGGGAAAAAATGGGGAGGGGGGTTTTTAAAAATAAAAAATAGGAAAAACTTTTTGGGGAGGGTTGGTTTGGTAAGTTTGGGGTGCCCCGGGGAAAAAGATAATGGGAGCCCTTTTATTGAACTTTTTATGAAAAAGGGGGTTTTGTTATAGGTAATACATAAATTTAAAAAAAAGAGGATAAAAAAGATACACGAAAATGAAAAGGGCGAAAATGACATATTTTTTTAGAATTTTGAAAAAACTTTATAAGACTCAATTGTACCCCGAAAAAAGGGGCCACAGATATAACAAAACCCCTAGTTGAATAAAAGAGGAAAGGGGAGATGGGTACCCCCGGGAATGAACAATTTTGGAGGAAAAAGGGGTTTAATTTATAAACCCCCCAAAAAAACCCTTTAGGGAAATTTCCCCCGCCCATTGGGGTTTTTCCCCAATTTAACTTAGGCCCCCAATTTAAAGGTATTAATTTAAAATATTGAATTTTTCCCCAAAATTTTTTTTTTAAAAATTTCCAACATAGGGGGGGAAAAAATTTTGGAAAATTAAAATTTAAAAAAAATAAGGGAAAAATTTTTCCTTAAAGTTTTTTCCCCAAAAGTTTAAATTATCCCCGGGGGAAAATTTATGGAAAAAAAAAAAATAATAACCCTTTTAAAAAAGACCCCCAAATTAAAATTTGAAATGTTTTCCCCAAAAATTTTTTAAAAAATTTTAAAAATTTTTATTAAAATTTAAAAAAAAACCCAAGAACCCAAAAAATTTACTTTAAAAATAAGAAATTTTTTAAAAAAGGGTTTTAAAGGTTTAAATGGGGTTATTAAAAGGGTTAAATTTGGGGGAAAAAAAGGAAGCCGGTTTGGAAGAGTTGAAGGGGTAAAAAAAAACTTTAAAAAGGAAAAAAATTTGGGGGTGAGGGGAAGTTCCCCCTGGGGGCCCAGGGAAAAATTTTAAAGGGGGGAAAAACACCCATTTTTTAAATTTAAAATTTTTAAAACCCAAAAAGGGTATTTTAAGTGGTTTGGGATTTATTTAAAAAATTTTTCAAATAAAACCAAACCCCCTTAACCATCATTTTTCCCTTTTTAAAAACCAAAATTAAAAAGGTTTATTATGGGATAAGTCTGAAATGCCCGGGGTTTTTATAAGTTTATAAAATGAAAGTTAAAAAATTAAACCCCCAAAAAAGGTGGGAAAAAACAAAAGGAAAACCCCCGAAAAGGTTTTTTGGGGGGGGTCCAAAGGGTTTACAGAATACAAATAAGTGAAAGGGATTTAAGAAACTAAAAGGCATTTTGGTTTTTTTAAAAACAAAAAAAAAATTAAAAAGGGCCAAAAAAAACAAATGTTCAATTAAAAAAAATTTAAAAATAAATTTTTAAAAACAAATTTAAAAGTTTAAAAAAATTTCAAAAAGGAAAAGTGAGGCTCAATAAAAAAGGAAGGGAAAGGAAAAAGGGGAAATTTTTTTCCCATAAAAAAGGGCCCTTTGACAAGGATGTTTTGATTTACCGGGGTTGTTTAAAAAATAAATTTAAAGATGGGTTTTTAAAAAGAAGAAAAAGCGAGGGGCCTTTGGGAAGAGGCGGAAAATTTAAAAATAAAGAACACAAAACAAAGTGGGGAGTTTTCACAGCTTTCTTTTGGGTTTTGAAAACTGTCTCTTTGGGGGATTCCCGAAGGGGAAGGGTTCAGATTGGTGGGTGAATTTGGGAGGGTTGACAAAAGAAGAAAATTAAAAAGGGGAATCAGGAAAGGGGTAAGGTTATGAGGTAACAAAAAAAAAATTAAAGGGGATGAAAAAATTTAAAAAACAATGGAGGGGGGAGAGAAGGGGGAGGTGAACTTAATAATATTTGGGAGTGGAAGTGTCAGCAGAGGGTCTATTAAAGAAGAGGTAATTTTATAGAAAAAAAAATTATTAAAAAGGGGGGGGGGGGGGGGTTTTTTTTTTTTTGGGTTTTTGGGGGTTTGTTTTTTTTTTTTTTTTTTGAAAAAAAGGCTTTTCTAGTGTTGGGGGGGGCCCCAAAAATTTAGTCCGGGCCCCCCAAAGGGGGCCCCCCCCCCCCCAGGGGCCCCCCCGTCCCCCCATCCCATAAAGGAACCCCCCGGGCCCCCCCGGGGGGGGGGGTTTTGGGCAGGGGGGGCCCCAGGCCCTCCCCCCCCCCCTTTTAAAAAGGGAAAAAAGGAAAAGGACGGGGGGGGGCCCCGGGCCCCCAAAACCGGGAACCCCTTTCCCGGGTTTCCCCCCCCCCCCCCCGGGGGGGGCCCCCAAAAAAAAATTTCACCCCCCAAACCCCAACCCTTAAAAGCCACCCGGGCCCCCCCCAACCGGGCCCCCTTCCCCCCCCGGCCCCCCCCCCCGTTTCCCTTCCCCCGCCCCCCCCCCCCCCCCCCCCAAACCCCCAGGCAAAGAACAAAAATCCCCCCCCCCCCTCGCCGGCCCCCCCCCCCGCCCTACCCCACTTACTAAATTCCCCCCCCCCCCGTTTTTCCCCCCCCCCCCCCCCCCGGGCGCCCCTTCCCGTTTTTAAGCCCCCTTTACCCGCCCCCCCCCCCCCCCCCCGGGGGCCCCCCCGGGGTTCCCCCCCTGGCCCCGGCCCCCCCCGTGGCCCCCTTTTGACCGGGTGCCCGGGAATTTTCCCCCCCCCCCCCCCCCACCCAAAAAAACCCCCCCCCCAGGCCCCTCCCGGCCCCCCCCCCCGCCCCCGGGGGGGGTAGGCCCCCCCCCCCCCCTCCCCCGGCCCCCCGGTTCCGATTTACCCCCCCCCGCCCTTTCCCCAACCCCCCCCCGCCCCCCCCCTCGCCCCCCGAACCCCCGGTTTTCCCCCCCCCGCCACATCCCCGGCCCCCAACCCAGGGCATCGTGAGCGTGTTTGATAGGATGAATGGAGACAAATGGTTTTTAATACTTGACGTGCTGTTGGAGTGTGAGCAAAGTAACATTTATGAAGGGATTCAGGGAAACCGGCAGGCCGGACTTGAGTCCTGGAGATGGGAAGTACAGTGCCTGCACTCTGAAGGAGGGGTGTTAATGTTGCAGTTTAAAAAACTGTAGTGTAAAGCACCTTTTTGGCAAGACAGTGATGGAGTGAATGATGGTGAAAGTTTTTCTTTTTCGGGCCACCCTGCCTTGGTGGGAATCGGCCGGTGTGATAATAAAATAAAAAAAATAGAATATTTACTTTTCCTTATTCTTAATTTTAACTATAGATTCACTATAAATCTTATGATAACAAGCATTGATCCTGATACCAACCTTTTATTGAATGACTTAAATGAATCAAACAGTAACTAATTACTACACATCAGAACAATCAGAGGCACTTCTCAGAGCCAACAACAGCATAACGATGACCTCATAGCATTACTAAATTCCCTGCATACCAGTATATCCATCATTACTCTCACCAAAACGTGGCTAAAGCCTGATACTACAGATGTTTATGCCATTCCTGGTTACACAGCCATACACAACTGTAGGCCAGATCAACAAGGGGGTGGCAGAGCTATATACTACTCAGACCAACTAGAATGTATCACTAATACTTGTACAAGGGATGAGCATGGGGAATATATAATAGCTAAATTCAAATCCAAATACCTACAAAAACCTCGCACAGTGATAAACATCTACAGAGTACCACAGTCAAACATTAGCCGATTTTGTGAAAACCTAGGAAGTATGATGACTGATGCACGCATGAATAAAGATCATTTACTACTCTCAGGTGACTTCAATATAAATCTCCTGCAAGACCAGGACCCACACGTTACTGAATTCACAAACACTATGAGTAACTGCATGTTGCTACCAACAGTAACAAAACCTACAAGAATTACAGAGACTAGTGTTTCCCTACTAGACCACATCTGGACCAACACCATATCCCCTTTAAAATCAAGCATAATCACAGATAATACCACAGATCACTACCCTACCTTCCTCATAACAAATCTTGGCAGATTACCTCAAGACACTACTAAAGTCACTTTCAGACTTCACAATGAGGCAGCCATTAACCCTTAAACGGTCCAAACGTATATATATGTTCACGCTCGTAGCGCCCCAAACGTATATATACGTTTTCTTTGTCATTTATTCAACATTGCCACGATAAGCCTGAGTCACCTAGACATGAGAGAATGGGTGTGCGCACTCACTGTGTGCCATGTTAAAAGAATTGGGGATGCCTGGGTACCATATGCTCTTTTTTCCTTTTAAAAAAAAAGATTTTTTTTTTCTCAAAAAATTTGGGGCACTACGCGAGTGAACGTATATATACGTTTGGACCGTTTAAGCGTTAATAACTTCACAGCAGCAGTGACAAACATTGACTGGCACACTGAGCTAGAAATCTATACAGATATTGACGAATGTATTAATAATTTTCTAAAAAGACCCAATACCTCTATAACAAGCACTGCCTCAAAAAAACTAAACAGATGACAACTGAGAGACTGAACAGTCCCTGGCTAACACCCAGCATCCTCAAATCCATAAATACAAAGCACCTATACAAAAAACAGTACAGAATGGGTCACATAACCAGAGACCAAACAAAACGTTACTCGTCAGTCCTAACCAGCCTGATAAGAAGGGCTAAAAAATTGTATTATGAGACTTACGAGGTGACATAAAAAAGACCTGGAAAACCCTATCAGAAATTCTATAAACAAAAAAGATATCACGAAATAGCGAAATTGAATTAACAAAACCAGATGAACCCCAACTCCCACCAATTGAAACGGCAAACAGACTCAATAATTTCTTCTCCACTATAAGAAAAAACCTTGCCAATAAAATCCCAAGCTCAGATACCCCACCCAGTGACTACCTCTCTGGCAACTACTCGAACACACTGTTCCTAGCTCCGACTAACCCTACTGAAGTCTCCCTTATTATCAACACACTAAAACACAAGACAGGACATTTAAATATCTTACCACCCCTTATATACAAAAAAGTGTCACAAGTGCTATCATCAATCATTGCAACACTCTTTAACAAATACATAGAATCCTCTACCTTCCCTACAGTCCTCAAAATAGCAAGGGTCACACCGATCCATAAAGGTGGAGACCAAACAGACTTGAATAACTAAAGGCCAATATTCAACTTACACCCTCTCTCTAAAATCTTCAAAAAATTAGTTCATAAGCGAATCTATTCCTACGTCATCTCCCACAACATACTCAACCCATGTCAGTTTGGGTTCAGACCTAATAAAAATACTAACGATGCTATTATACACATGCTAGAATACATATACACTGCAGTAGAGAAAAAAGAAGTCCCACTTGGGATCTTCATTGACTTAGGTAAAGCTTTTGATACAGTTGACCATGACTTGCTCGATATAAAATTGTTGCACTTTGGTATAAGAGGGCACTCCCTCAATTACCTAAAGTCTTACCTCAGCAAGAGAAGTTAGTATGTGTACACAAACGGGGCAAACTCTTCCGCACAGCCAATTAAAGTTGGTGTCCCACAGGGAAGTGTCCTGGGCCTTCTTCTCTTTCTCATATACATAAATGACCTACCAAATGCATCACAACTACTCAGACCCACACTATTTGCAGATGAGACTACATACGTCTTCTCTCACCCGAGCCCAGTCACGCTAGCCAATACTGTAAATACCGAATTACAGAAAATATCTACCTGGATGAGGACTAACAAACTTACTCTAAACATTGACAAAACCTATCTCATTCAGTTTGGTAACAGAGCTACAGACGTCCCTCTTAACATAATGATAAATGGATCACCTATCACAAAACTCACAGAGGGAAAATTCATAGGAATCCACCTTGATAATAGACTCAGATTTCAAACACATATACATGTACAACAAATTTCCAAAAAAATTTCCAAGACTGTAGGCATACTATCGAAGATACGGTACTATGTTCCACAGTCAGCCCTCCTGGCCTTATATCACTCACTTATTTACCCCTATCTCACCTATGGAATTTGTGCATGGGGCTCAACAAAAATAAACCATCTCAGACCATTAATTACCCAACAAAAGACTGCAGTCAGAATGATAACAAATTCCCACTACAGGCAGCACACTCCACCAATATTCGAAACTCTAAACCTACTCACCATACAAAACATCCATACTTATTACTGCACCTACTACATACATAGAACACTTAACTCTGATATAAACCCTCCCCTCAAATGTCTAATTACCAACCTCAACAGAACACATGACCATAACACAAGGCACAGATCACTCTTTGATGTTCCTCGTGTCCACCTCGCGCTATGCAAAAACTCAATGCACATAAAAGGCCCTAAAATCTGGAATTCATTACCTGTGAATATAAAAGAAACACTGTTTATAAATTCAAGTCTCTTCTCAAAAATCACTTAGTCACCCACAACTAAATAAATATTGAATAATTGTATCGCATAAATGTTTCTCATTATTGTATCTCATAAATGTCTAACCTGTGACCCAATCAAACTTTGTTATTTTTTTAGTTACATTACCTAACAGAATACTCCATTCTATTGAATGCACAGCAACACAGTAAATGACCATATGACCTGTCTTTGTAATACTCATTTGTGCTAAATTGTTATCTGTTTGCAATAATGTTTTTACCATTGGATATATCATTGCTTAGTTAATGTTAAGTTAATTTTAAGCCTGCCCAGAATGCTCTGCATATAAGGGGCTTTGGCATGTTGCACTGTAATAACTGTATTCCTTTGTACTTCTCTGTATCATGTTCAAATTAATAAATAAGTAAAATAAATAAAAATAATTTATTTATTAATTAATTTGAACATGATACATTGAAGTACAAAAAAATACAGTAGTTAACCCTTTGACTGTCGCAACCCCCAATCCTGAGGTGTCTCCAGGTGTCGTAAAATTTAAAAAAAATAAAAATTATTTTTTCTTATGAAATGATAGAGAATCTTTTCCCGATTGCAATGACACCAAAAAAACTAAATTTGATTGAAAACTGACGGAATTATACTCTCTTGAAGTTAGCGACCTCGGTGCTGTTTACAAATCGGCTATTTCGCCCACTTTGAGCCCTATTTTCGGCTAATTCCATTGTTCCAGTCGCCCAAACTCATAGCTATTTCTTTATAACTCGATTTTTTATATCGATTGAGTACAAGAAACTGCCCATTTACCAATTTCAACTACCTAATAATGTGGTCAGAAATTTGCAATTTGGCCAATTTCACGAAAATTAAAAAATATAACAATTTCAAAATAAGGTCCAGAATGAACAATGCAGACATTCCTGGCTCTAAAATAACATTTTCTTTGCTCATCAGTCATGTCTCCAGGCCCCTCTGATATTACTCTTGCTTTCTATTTTTAATTTTTATTCAAACAAAAAATAGAATACTTACTATTATGCAGACTACTGCAATACTGTAATAATTGTATAAATAACATTAACCCATTCATGACTGCATATTAGAATGGCTAGTTGGACATTTATTGGACAATGGCATCATTTGTTTACTTTTGAACATTGGCAAAAATCAAAGATTTCCCCTACTTTGAGCTCCATTTATAGGTTCTTTTTATAGTAAAATCAATCAACATCACCTCTGTCTCTATAATATGTTTTCCATTCTATCAAATGAAACCAAGAAAACGAGAATACAACCATAAATACTGTACGAAAATAGACCACAAATTCGGCATTTTAATTAAAAAAATCGGTCAGTTTTTTTTTCTCATGCACTGCATGCTCCAGGATTTTTTTTATATGGTGCACACTGACCACACAGACCCATTCTCTCACATGTGGGCCTATCAGCTTTCTCCTGCTTGATTTGAAGCCGCTAGAATTTATGAGTGTATATACGTCAAACACGGTACCTCGTAAGACATATATATTCGGCCACGACAGTCAAAGGGTTAAGTGTAACATGCCAAAGCCCCTTGTATGCAGAGCATTATGGGCAGGCTTAAAATTAACTTAACATTAACTAAGCAATGATATATTCAGTGGTAAAAACATTATTGCAAACAGATAACAATTTAGCACAAATGAGTATTTCAAAGACAGGTCATATGGTCATTTGCTGTGTTGCTGTGCATTCAGTAGAATGGAGTATTCTGTTAGTTAATGTAACTAAAAAAATAACAAAGTTTGATTGGGTCACAGGTTAGACATTTATGAGATACAATTATTCAGTATTTATTTAGTTGTGGGTGAGCAAGTGATTTTTAAGTAGAGACTTGAATTTATAAACAGACAGTGTTTCTTTTATATTCACAGGTAATGAATTTCAGGTTTTTGGGCCTTTTATGTGCATTGAGTTTTTGCATAGTGTGAGATGGACACGAGGAACATCAAAGAGTGATCTGTGCCTTGTGTTTTGGTCATGTATTCTGTTGAGGTTGGTAAGGAGATGTTTGAGGGGAGGGTTTATATCCGAGTTAAGTGTTCTATGTATGTAGTAGGTACAATAATAAGTATGGATGTTTTGTATGGTGAGTAGGTTTAGAGTTTTGAATATTAGTGGAGTGTGCTGCCTGTAGTGGGAATTTGTTATCATTCTGATTGTAGCCTTTTGTTGGGTAATTAGTTGTCTAAGATGGTTTATTGTTGTTGAGCCCCATGCACAAATTCCATAGGTGAGATAGGGGTAAATAAGTGAGTGATATAAGACCAGGAGGGCTGACTGTGGAACGTAGTACCGTATCTTCGATAATATGCCCACTGTCTTGGAAATTTTCTTGGAAATTTGTTGTATATGTGTTTGAAATTTGAGTCTATTATCAAGGTGGATTCCTATGAATCTTCCCTCTGTGAGTTTTGTGATAGGTGATCCATTTATCATTATGTTAAGAGGGACATCTGTAGCTATGTTAGCAAACTGAATGAAGTGGGTTTTGTCAATGTTGAGAGTAAGTTTGTTAGTCCTCTTCCAGGTAGATATTTTCTGTAATTCGGTATTCACAGTATTGGCTAGCATGATTGAGCTCGGGTGAGAGAAGACGTATGTAGTGTCATCTGCAAATAGTGTGGGTTTGAGTAGTTGCGATGCATTTGGTAGGTCATTTATGTAAATGAGAAAGTGAAGACGGCCAAGGACACTTTCCTGTGGGACACGAACTGTAATTGACTGTGCAGAAGAGTTTGCTCCATTTGTGTACACATATTGGCTTCTGTTGCTGAGGTATGACTAGGTAGTTGAGGTAGTGCCCTCTTATACCATAGTGCGACAATTTTATATGGAGCAAATCATGGTCAAGTGTATCAAGAGCTTTACGTAAATCAATGACGATCCCCAGTGGGACTTCTTTTTTCTCTAGTGCAGTGTATATTTGTTCTAGCATGTGTATAATACGATCATTCATATTTTCATTAGGCCTGAACCCAAATTGACAGGGGTTGAGTATGTTGTGGGAGATGAGGTAGGAATAGATTCGCTTATGAATTAATTTTTCGAAGATTTTAGAGAGAGGGTGTAAGTTGGATATTGGCCTATAGTTATTCAAGTCTGTTTGGTCTCCTCCTTTATGGATTGGGGTGACCCTCGCTATTTTGAGAATTGTAGGGAAGGTAGAGGATTCGATGGATTTGTTAAAGAGTGTTGCAATGATTGGTGACAGCACTTGTGATGCTTTTTTGTATATAAAGGGTGGTAAGGTATTTAAATCTCTTGTCTTGTTTTTTCGTGTGTTGATAATCAGGGAGACTTTTGTTGGTTTAGTTGGAGCTAGGAACAGTGTGTTTGGGTAGTTGCCAGTGAGGTAGTCATTGGGTAGGGTATTTGAGCTTGGGATTTTATTGGCAAGGTTTTTTCCTATGGTGGAGAAGAAATCGTTGAGTCTGTTTGCTGTTTCAGTTGGTGGGAGTTGGGGTTCATCTGGTTTTGTTAACTCAATTGCGCTATTTCGTGATATCTTTTTTGTTCCTAGAATTTCTGATAGGGTTTTCCAGGACTTTTTTATATCACCTTTTAAGTTGGATAATCTGTTCTCATTATACAATTTTTTAGCCCTTCTTATCAGGCTGCTTAGGATTGACGAGTAACGTTTTGTTTGGTCTCTGGTTATGTGACCCACTCTGTACTTTTTTTCATATTGGTGCTTTGTATTTATGGATTTGAGGATGCTGGGTGTTAGCCAGGGACTGTTCAGTCTCTTAGTTGTCATCTGTTCAGTTTTTTTTAGGGCAGTGCTTGTTATAGAGGTATTGGGTCTTTTTTAGAAAATTATTGATACATTCGTCAATATCTGTATAGATTTCTAGCTCAGTGTGCCAGTCAATGTTTGTCACTGCTGTTGTGAAGTTATTAATGGCTGCCTCATTGTAAAGTCTGAAAGTGACTTTAGTAGTGTCTTGAGGTAATTTGCCTAGATTAGTTATGAGGAAGGTAGGGTAGTGGTCTGTGGTATTATCTGTGATTATGCCTGATTTTAAAGGGGATATGGTGTTGGTCCAGATGTGGTCTAATAGGGAAACACTAGTCTCTGTAATTCTTGTAGGTTTTGTTACTGTTGGTGGCAACAAGCAGTTACTCATAGTGTTTGTGAATTCAGTAACCTGTGGGTCCTGGTCTTGCATTCGAAGTTATCTTTCTTTTTCCACTACTTTATTTTTTCAGGTAACTTATGTGGCCTGTGAGACCAAAGTAAGGTGTAATGTACATATATACACTCGTTGCATGCAACACAATAAGCACACATACATAATTATCAATATATTGCTTAGAAAACTTGTTTACACAATACAAAGAATTGTTTATTACTTTTGTTCTATAATATATATACACATATATAGTCATTGGACACTTTAATATAACTGTTATTATCTTCAGCAAGCTCTGTTTTGTGTGTGTGTGTGTGTGTGTGTGTGTGTGTGTGTGTGTGTGTGTGTGTGTGTGTGTGTCTGTCTGTCTGTCTGTCTGTCTGTCTGTCTGTCTGTCTGTCTGTCTCCAGCAGCTGTCAAAATGACATATTGTATCATTACTCACTCACCCTACCGCCTGTCAAAACATTGGGGTAGGATGCTGGCTTCCCCTCCATCCTCCTACCTAATTACTCTATCTTTCTCCTTCATTCTCTCCCTCATTCACTCATTCTATCACTTTCATTCTCTCTCATTCTTTCTCTCACTGTCTCATTCTCTCTCTCATTCTTTCATTCTCTCTCTCATTCTCCTTTATTCTCCTTCATTCTTCATTCTCCTTCATTTTTCTTGTATCCTGGGCAATGATTTTGATCACAAACTTCTCAAAACCATGAAATTGATCTTCACTGACACTTCCATCTGTGTTAGAACATTACTTGGGAAGAGAAGAGTCCCAGATTTGCCCGGGAGTCAGATATTTCTTACCGCTAGGCATGATGAACAAGGACTACTGAAATGACATTCCCACAATGCACCACTGGCTCCCCGATTTTTTTTACATGGTGCACACTGACCATAGAGACCCATTCTCTCACATGTGGGCCTACCAGCTTTCTCCTCCTTGATTTGAAGCCACTAGAATTTAAACATGGTGGCTCGTAAGACGTATATATACGACAGAAACAGTCAATGGGTTAAGGATGCATGTACTCCATCTCTGTAGGAAATACAGGAAAGATAAAGACCTTTTGGTAAATGGTGCTCATATTCTCAATAAATTCATGTGTTTCTTAAGATATTCTATGTTCATTGGTATTATTAAATTTCCTTAAAACATTGCTACCAAATTATAACTTTATTTATTTTATCTGATTTTTTGGAAAACCTTGTCTGTGAATTTATTTTTAGGATATTATCAGTCATTCTGTACACTTGGAATATTTTTTTTGTCTTTATTTATATGTTTATTAGTTTAAGTGTTTTTGTTTCCCATAGTTGCATTATAATTATCTTGATGTTTTAAGGGGAAAAGGTAAATGATTGTACCCATGATGCATGTTG
>NW_026467637.1:0-10000 GCF_026875155.1 Cherax quadricarinatus
CTTTTTTTCCCGTTGGTGTACTAGCTCTGCAAGCAGTATTTTACATTATTGTAACCACGAATGGGTGGTATTTAATCAGTACAACACTGCGACTAGCCAAGGACTCGAACCCATGTCGTTTTGGACCGCCTCATTGTGAGCGAAAATCACATAAGAACATAAGAATGGAGGAACACTGCAGAAGGGCCTACTGGCCCATACAAGGCATGTCCATAACAAAAACCACCCTTACCCAAAACTACCCAAGAATTTACTCCCATACAGACGACACCAATCAAACCCAGCCCCTCCCACTCATATATTTGTGTAATCTTTTTTTAAACTAACCAAGTCCTACCTCTCGATCACCCTACTCGGAAGATTGTTCCACGCGTCAACAACTCTGTTCAAAAACCAGTACTTACCTATATCCTTACTAAATCTAAATTTATCCAACTTAGATCCATTATTTCTGGTTCTTACCTGGTTCGACACCATCAGTGGTTTATTAATATCATCCACTTATACACTTCACTGATATCTCCCCTCATTCTACGTCTCTCCAGAGACTGAAGATTCAGGGCTCTAAGTCTGTCTTCATACGGGAGATTACTTATACAGTAAATCATTTTCGTCATTCTTCTCTGTATGTTCTCCAATGAATCTATATCCGTCCTGTAGTAAGGAGACCAAAACTCAGCGGTATTATCCAAATGAGGCCTCACTAGTGATGTATAGAGCTGTAAAATAACTTTTGGACTTTTGTTGCTTATACTTCTTCAAATAAATCCTAGTAATGTGTTAGCCTTATTGCGCACACTTAGGCACTGTTGTCTTTGATTTAGATTTCTGCTTACCATGACTCCCAAGTCCTTTTCACATTCTGTATGATCAAGCTCTACTTCACCTTGTTTATAACTCCGAGGGTTATTTCCATTACTAAGGACCAGGACTTTACACTTGTCTACATTGAACTTCATCTGCCACTTTTCAGACCAAGACATTGATTTGTCCAAATCCTCTTGGAGTTCACTGGTATCCTCTTCAGAATGAATCATATGGCCTATTTTTGTATCATCAGCAAATTTACTCATGTCACTTGTAATTCCTTCATCAAGGTTGGGCAAATGTTTTGTTAGTGGGATGGATTGTAAAGGACCTGCACAGCAGTATTCCAGGCTAGAGTGAACAAACACTTGAAGAGAATCATCATGAGCTTGGCTTCCCTAGTTTTGAATGTTCTCATTATCCATCCTATCATTTTTCTAGAAGACTAGGTAGATACCTTGTTGTAGTCTTTGAAAGTGAGATCCTATGGCATTATTACTCCCAGGTCCTTCACATCAGTTTTTCGCTCTACTGTGTGGTTATAATGTGTTTTATACCCTGATACAGTTTTAATTTCCTCAAGTTTTCCGTATCTGATCAGTAGTTGAAATTTTTCATTGAACTTTATATTGTTTTCTGCAGCCCATTTAAAGATTTGGTTGATGTCCGCTTGGAATCTTAGTGTCTTCGGTGTAAGACACTTTCATGGCAATTCGGGTGTCATCCGCAAAGGAAGTCAGATATGAAAATAAGGAACAGGAAGCGAGTGAGTACTGTGCCTTGTGGAACAGAGCTTTTCACTATAGCCGCCTCAGATTTAACTCTGCTTACTCTTACTCTTTGTGTTCTATTTGTTAGGAAATTATAGATTCATCTATCAACTTTTCCTGTTATCATTTATAACGCATTTTGTGTACTTTTACACTGTGGTTGCACCTGTCGAAGGTTTTTGCAAAGTCTGTGTATACATCTGCATTTTGTTTATCCTCTAAAACATCCAGAAACTTGTCATAATGGTCCAGTCGCTGGGATAGGCAGGGGCGACCTGTTCTAAACCAGTGTTGCCCTGGGTTGTGTATTTAGGTGGTTTGCGATCTTGCTTCTTAGAACCCTTTCAAATATTATTATAATATGGAATGTTAGTGTTATCGGTCTGTAGTTCTTTGCAAGTGCTTTGCTACCACCTTTATGGAGTGAGGCTGTCTGTTGTTTTTAGTGAGTGTGGGATGACTCCTGTGTTCATGCTCCTTCTCTATAGAATGCTGAAGGCACGTGACAGGGCTTCTTGCATTTCTTGATTAACACGGAGTTCCACGAGTCTGGGCCTGGGACAGAGTGCATGGGCATATCTTTAATTGCCTTTTCGAAGTCTTGCGGTGTTAGGATAACGTCAGAGATTTTTTAAATGACCAGATTTTGAGTCTCGGTCATTAAAAGTTCATTTAGATTGTCGACCCTTAGTCTGGTTAACGGCTCGCTGAACACTGAGTCATATTGGGACTTTAGTATCTCACTCATTTCTTTACTGTCATCTGTGTAGGTCCTATCTCGTCTAAGCAGGGGTCCAATGCTGGGTACTGTTTTTACCTTAGATTTGGCATAAGAGAAGATAATTTTGGGTTTCTTTCAAGTTCCTTTATGGCTTTAAGTTCTTCCTGAGATTCATTTGTCCTGTAAGATTCCCTAAGCTTAAGTTCGATATTTGCTATTTATCTGACCAGTGCTTCCCTTCATATTTCAGATATACTGGTTCCTTTCAGTAAGTTCTGTGATTCTTCGCCTTTGCATGTATAGGAAGCGTTTCCCTCTTTCTAGTTTACATCTTTTATTTCTTTTTCTAAAAGGAATGTACCTTGAGAATACCTCACGTGCCACAGAGTTAATTCTTTGTAGGCAAAGGTTCTGATCCGTGTTGTTTAGAATATCTTCTCAGCTTGTTTCATTTAAGACGTTGTTGACTTGTTCCCAGTGTATGTTTTTGTTATTGAAGTTGAATTTTATGAAGGCACCCTCATAACTGATCACATTTTGCTGGTCAGGAGCCCTGTGCATACATGTTTGATACTCTTATACTATGTATCAGATCGTCGTTGTTAGTGAAGATGAGGTCCAGTGTATTTTCTAGTCTTGTAGGCTTTACTTTTGCTGGTTTAAGGTGAATTTGGTGCAGAGATTTAATAGCTCATGTGTGTGTGAATTTTCATCTGAGTTGCCTCTTCTGAAACATTATTTGCTACACTCCTCTATTTTAGTTGCCTCAGGCTGAAATCCCCTAGTAGCAAGATGTTTGGGGCAGGAGTTAGAAGGCTTTCCAAACAATGGTCAGTATCCAAAAGCTGTTCCTAGAATTGCTGGGAAGTTGCATTCGAAGGCTCGTGTTAACCACAATGACAAGGTTTTGGTTTTCGATCTTTAATGCCAAAACTTTAACTACATTATTTGAGGTGTTCAGTAGTTCTGAGGAAATGAGCGATTCTTTAATGTACAGGCCAAGCCTCCCCTTGTTGCCTGTTAAGTCTGTCGCATCTGAATAGGTTATAACCAGGGTTCCGTATTTGACTCAGTGAGCAGTCCCTTGATGTAAGATATTTTGTTGTTTGTTGATGGCTTTGGACCCCTGTATGTTTGGAAAGATAAATGTCGTTATATTGATGGAATTTAATGGGGCTTCTATGCTGGCATTAATATCTGTTGTTCTGGAGTGGAGGCCAATGACTGCCCCTCCACTCCAAAAGTGTTTTCGGTTGGTGTAGGATTTGTCATTTCTTACCAGTCTTTTTTCCTTTCTGGCACCAAAAGATCTTCTCTGGAGAGGTTTCGTCTGGGTGATCTGTACCTTGTCACCTTTAATTTGTGTGACTGACAGTATATGTTGTAGCATTTTCTTTCATGAACTGACAAGTGACACATTTCGGGGTGAAATAAGTTGTCAAGTGCTTGCGACATTTTTTTGGAATGATCAAAAGTGCATGTCCCACATGTTTTTCCAGTATATACCATGCCAGCAGATACCCAAGGCATATAATCTGCATAGATTTGGATTTTTTGTTTGCCAGGATTATTTTTTGTGGCTGCATTCCCTATGTGCATTTTTTTCTGTTTCCCCTCTGCCTACCACCCTGTATGGACATCAGTGCTTCCAGCAGTTTTTGCTGGTAATGTGTCAAAACTATTCCCAGAGGCATCATACCCTTCTGTTCCATCTCCATCAGTATTGTTACTTTGTACCTCTGGAAATTGTATAAAGTTGTCTTTACCTGTTTCATCACCAGGGCCACCATCTCCATTTGGTGCAGTGTTCTCTACTTCTAGTATTGGGTAGGGTTCCGCCTTTGCCCTTAGAACAGCATGAATTCTTCGTGGCATAGATTCAACAAAATACTGGACACAGTCCTTAGAGATTTTGGTCCATGTTAACATGATAGCATCACTCAGTTACAAGTGCAGATCTGGCTGCACATTCATGTTGCGAATCTTCCGTTCCAACACATTCTAAATGTATGCGCCAGATTTCGACATACTATCTGCCTACTTCAGCAGAAATCGCTATTACCAGACCAGTCGATGTTTTTCAATTTTCATCTGTCTAATATTGGTGTGCCTGTGCCCACTGTAGCTTCAGTTAACTGATCATAGCTTGCAAGGAAGGAAAACTGGTATGGTTTTATGTTGCTATTCCATCCATTTCAACGCACGAATGTTTATGCATCCAGAAATGTATGGTTCTTTGAGTTACTTTTCGCTTCATTCAGATTGGAACGCGTCTTCTGGTGATTCTCCTCTGACTTCAATCATTACACCTCGTTTTCCGGGGGTCCACAAAACTGCCGCTCACTTAAGTATTGTGTTTTACACACCATTCTCTGCAACTCTAAAGACTGATGTGCTGAAAAGTCTCAAGTCAGCATTTTCTGAGATACCAGACCCTCCCGTCTGGCACCAACAATCATCCCACGGTCAGTTAACCCTCGATCACATTTCCTCCTCTCCATTTTGTGATGTTTGATCAGAAACAACAACTGAACCCCTTGACCATGGTCTGCATGCTTTTATGCAATTAAAGTGCTGCTCCTGATTGACTGATTTGAGATGATTGGTTTGGATATAGTGGAAACTGTTGAAATATCCGCATGTTTTCATCTAAAGGAAAGGCATCAAAAGGTGCATAACCCTCCCATTCATCCTCGCTAGTGTCCAATGGCCGACCCGCCGCCTGAGAAACACTTGGAACTCGAGAAAGGGTTCACCCTGACGAATCTATTCACATTGCACCAACGATGAACTCCGTCAGGTATCTCTACGATGTTTTACCTGGAGTTTACCTGGAGAGAGTTCCGGGGGTCACGCCCCCCCCGCGCCCCAGGTATGTGACCCAGGACAAATTTTGAAACAGTTTTATGAACTTATATGTCTGTTCATAAACTGCCATGCGGTTCCCTGAGCACCTTGAGCACCATCAAGGCCTGTTAACGTCATTCGGACGTGGTTAGAAATTATGCTGGGACTGAATACGGGATTCTCGAAAAGGTATTGTACGTTGCCTATCAAAATTAGGATAATATGAATTGCATTGCCTATGAAAAAGGAGAAATGATATAAATGTATTTATCAGTTCACTGTTGTCAGATTCAACAGCGAAAAGTGGAAAGAGACTTTGTTCTACACTTTAGTGAGACAGACAACTCTTTAGTAAAGATTTTTGAGAGGGCTATCAAAAATGATATTTAGATTGCAGGTTGCACAAAGTTATGTGATCCGTTACTATAACTTCGATGAGTATCCTTCAAACATATATTTAAATAAAGAAGAAATTCTAATAGATATAGGAGTGTTGGAGTACGATCGTTGATTTAACTGCTTTACGAATTTAAAGATGAAGATCTGAGCATTATTTTGAAATGATAAAAAAAGTGGACAAACCCGTTTTGGGATGAATAAAATCGAACTGATCACATTTTCCACTATAACCGACCGTGACAATCATATGTTTGCCCAACCAGCTTGATGCACTAAAGTACAGGACATAACTATGTCCTCAGGAACATAGCAGGAGTCACAATGCAAAGCTTTTACTTCATGAATTATGGAAGGGTGAACCTGATTTCCTTGGACATCATGAAGAAACATAGCAAAAGAGAATATATCATAGTTCTCAAAAGAACTATAAGCTGTTCCTTACAATCCAGCAAGAACGCTGGGTAATAAGAGTATTATGCTGAGCACCACCTTGGAGCACGACCTGGAGCACCACCTCGAGCATCACCTTGTCATTTTTATGGATAACACATACCAACGATATTACATCATCATAAATATCAGGTACAAAAAACTATCAACACTACCATTGCAACACTAACCACTACCACGCTGTTACCTCATCGGTAAATTACATACCATCAACTGACTACATTAAACTACCAACATCATTACACAACATCATTTGTCAATACCACGGACACTATATTGAGTTACAAGCACTATCATAACACTGCCGTCGGTGGGAGACGGCCGACTTGTTGAAATATATATATATTTTAAAAAAAGTATATATATATAAAAATATATAATATATATATATATATAAGATATATAATATATATTAATATATATAAATATATATATAATATATATATATAAATATATATATATCGTGGCCGAATTAGGCAGAACTTGCGATCTTGGCTTAAATAGCAACCGCTCCACTTTCCATATGGGGACAATTGAAAATTTGTGTATGCCATAATTTCGCCAAAAAACATTCTGTATTGTTAGTACTAAATTATTTGTAAAACGTATTTAAAAATATATTGAGTTGGTAGAGCTAAAATAAATTGCTCAATGATTTATAATAAGGGTTAGGTAAGTTTCCTAAGATTCTTTTGGTGCAAAATTAAAAAATTTTACGTTCACATAATGAAAAAAATATATCTTTAAACGTATAAGAGAAAATTTCAGAAAGGACTTAATTTTAAATGAGTTCTTGCTAATTGACCAGTTTTACATATTCGGCCACGACATTATATATATATATATATATATTATATATATATTATTATTATATATATATATATATATATATATATATATATATATATATATATATATACATATATGTATATATGCAATAAGATCACGGTAAACAGGTGATTTCAGAATATGCAAAACAAACCACTCTGAAAGAATAGAGAAATTCCAAGCGCTTACGTGACTACTCACATATCAAGGAACTAGTTCCTTGATAATGTGAGTAGTCACGAAAGCGCTTGGAATTTCTCTGTTCTTTCAGAGTGGTTGTTTTGCATATATATATATATATATATATATATATATATATATATATATATATATATATATATATATATATATATATATATATTATATATATATATATATATATATGATGGGGTCCACCTCTGGTGTAAATTGTGGGACCATAGCCTCGGAGAAGTGGATAAAAAGGCTTCAAGGAAAAAATATTTGGTTTTCTTCCTGAAGCCGTTTGAATATTCCACTTCCCCTACCACCCCATCTTTTTATATTTTTTTTTTTTACTAATAGGAATATTTTATTACATAATATGGTACAGAAGATCCAAGAGATACACTATTGATATAAAGGTGGCATATACGGTACATGTTGTTACGAGTGTATCACCGATTATAAGGCGAAAATCTCATCCAGCTCCTCAGAGCTGGGGCGTGTGCCCAAAATGCAGCATGCATTACCCCTTTGAACAGCCGCACTGAGCCGCTGGAACAGAAAACTAGCTGCCCTGGGATCCCTAGTTACCCTGATGAGTCTTTTTCCCAGCTCCTTAAGGAATTTAGATGCACTCTTTCCCCATGAGCCAAGGGTCTCTGAGCCTATGGGAACAAACATATAATGATGGGCTAGTTCTCCATATTTTCTAGACTTTTGGGACTCCCTGAAGCTGGCAGCTGCCCCTCCTTCCTCCCTGGTGTATTGGAGATAGGTATCAGCCAAGGTAGATGCACATGTATAGTCCCACACCACCTGCTTCCCATCTGTCCAGGCTTGAAGGGTGATACCATCTGGACGCTTCTGGCTGCCATCAGATCTGCATAGTTGGGGTGGCTCCCTTACTGCTGGGCATCCAGCTGTTGTGAGGCTCCTCTTGATAATGTTATTAACCTCCTCATGTCTTGCAATCTTTCCCTCGGATTTACGGCACACAAGACCATCGGTCTGCTACTTCACTGCCACAAATACACCTGTGTTCGGCGAGAATAGGGGCGGCAAGTCGAAGGGCAACACCGATGCGGATGGTCTGTGGGTCGAGACGTGTGCCAAGGCTGGAGTTGGGAACAGCCAACAGAAAGTCCCCAGCATGAGGGGCTCTCACTGCCAGGAGGCGGGCTCTATCCTTCCCTGACACACTCTGAAGCATTGTTGAGGCAATATTTTCCACTATTGGACCATCCCAGTGCGATTGTTTGTAGTTGTTGGGGGGAGCAGGTCTGGCTCCAGAGCCCGTTAGATTATCCCAGATCATTGCTCCGTCAATGAATTTTTGGTCCTGGACTCCTATCTTGTCCCTAAGATGTTCAGGGAGAATCGGTGCTACAATCTCTCTGGATGCAATACACGAGGACAGAAAAGCAGGTAACGCAATCTGTGATGACTTGCGGACACCAATGCCTCCTAGTCTGACTGGAAGTGTAGCTTGGTTCCACTGCCCGTCTTCTAGAGTAAGGTTAAGTACTTTCGTAAAAATCTGCCTCAGAATACTGTCATATTCGTGCAGTATAGGGTTATCATATGAAGGTGCACATCTTAGGAAATATGTCAACCTGGGCAGACTCAAGGGGGAACGAAAAATTTTGTCGAAAAAATTCACAAACTGAGTTAATCTTATAGAAAAATAGCTTAACTCTCTGGCAACACAATGGTACCAGAATCATTGTTCTACGACATTCCTACAAGGAATTATGGTCATTTAAATACACCTAGGGTTACGTCACCACCCGCGGCAGGTGTGCTCACCTGTCGTCAATTTATTTTTTTTTTCCGTTTTTTTTTCGTGTATTTATTGTATTATTCTTTCTAAGATAATAATTGACGATTTGGTATCATAATACATTGGGCGGGACTTATACGTAGAGTTCCAACCAACCAGGAACCTCCCGACACCATTTTGCTGACGTCATGGAAAATTTCAGTCTCGGGGTGGCCGGGAATATGGCTAAATATAACGCTATTATAGCTTCTACGGCTTATTTATCTATCACAATTGATCTAATATGACATAATAAACAATATAAATAACAAAGAAGTATGGTAAATACTCCAGAATGAATAATATATGGCATATTCCCAGAGAGCTCCATCGGGAATAATAGATTCCCATTCTCAGAGAGGGGCTTCCATTCTCTTTCTCTCACCTCCAGGGTCCTTATATTAAAGAAAACGAACATGGTTAACTATGATATACACTCGTAATGCAGTATAAGACTGAGAAAAATGTTATTTTCTCGAAAAAAAAAAAAAAAAAAGGTGGTCCGGCTGTTTCGCGGATTATCTCGGAAGTAAGTTATTCACATATATGAGCAAGTAAATTCGTTAATAATAGCAGGAATGTAATGAAATTCACAGAGAACATAAAGGAAAGATTGTTTTACAAGCCCATGGATCACTTTTTGAGATATCATAATTTGTTTTTGATTTTTGTGAGGGCAAAAGTCAGATATTTGGCTGAAAGTCAAAAACCATACAAAATTTATTTTTTTAAGAACGAAGAAAGGATAAATTACAGAACATCTAACCGTTAGAGATACAGTTTAGCATTGTTTTATGCGTAGATAATGCCAAAACAACTTCTCCAAGTCCCATGTCGAAGTTACTATTCAATATGTATGATTATTAGTAAATAATTTTTTTCTCAGTTGTTTTTTGAGCTATCTTATTGAAACTTGGTCACATTACTATTGAAAGGTGCTTCTTTACGTACAAAAAAAATGAAAGAAATCGAACGAAAAATAAAAAAGTTCATGGGTTGACGTTGATATCCCCCTCAAGCACTTTGTGAGAAGGTACAAGGCATAGTGGGTGTCCAGATTGCCTATTCGTTGTTCCATCCTCCTTAACTCTTCCAATTTCTTCCTGAGAATTGTGTCAATGGCATTGCTTCCCAGAGGTGCTCCTAGCAAGACACTATTTGTGGGGGCAATGACTG
>NW_026467638.1:0-12547 GCF_026875155.1 Cherax quadricarinatus
GGTCAAGGTGACCTCCAGCTAGCCGCTTACCCTCACTCACCACCTCCAGCCTGCAAGCCTGTTGCAGCCGTTTTTCAAGCTTCCTGGCTTAGTTCGTGTGCTAATTGCTTCAATCTCCGAGGGGTTGACCCGGATTTTGCAATTAAGCCAGTCAGTAAGCCAGACTGTGGAAGTGAACGCCAGTCAGCCTATCATCCAGCCTGTCTCCTGTCATCCACCTGCTCCTTCATGCTGTGTGCATCGTTACCCATCTTCCAGTCAGCCATTCTCGTGGGTTAAGCCAGTCAGCCAACCCAGCTTCTAACCCAGCTGAGAGGGAGACGTAAGTCACGCAAGTTCCTCTGAAGTATTGTTATGTCGCTTTGTGCTCCCTGTTGGATGCTAAGAGTGGTTTTCACCATTCCTGTGGCATAGAGTTGCTTATCAAGCCACCTTCGTGGGTAGTGAGTGGAGTGCGGGCCAGTGAGTGCCAGTGAGAGTCACTCCCACCACCACCACCACTCTACTCACACCACCACCACCACCCATCCACTCTACTCACACCACCACCACCGCCACCCACCTCATCTACCTGTGGCTGTTTGCACCGTTATACCGGGTCCTAATACTGTTTTGGCTCACATAATTGGTCAAGATTGTAGCTGAGCGCCAACGATAAAGCCAGTTATGTGAGTTCACCGAGAAAGCGCATTCCTTCCGACAACAGTGAGTGTAGGAGGCGTCAGTCATCACCGCGCAGGACAACCTTCGACAACCTACCCTCATCACCAATCATCACCGTCGACTACCACAGACTCCAGTGATAATTTTCTGTTTAGAGACATTTTTCTTGCATTTAAAGACATTTGCGTGTGTGAGACATTTATAGTGAATTTCTTGTGTACTCTGAACGTTGTGTTTTCAGTGTAGACTCAGTGTTTCTTTGACTCGCTTTGCAATTTTTCAGTGTTATCACTCATCTTATATCTTTTTATCTGTGTTTTGTTTTTTATGCTACTCTCTGTCTGTAGTAAGTATTATTGTGTAGTGTACCAGTCAGTCACTCCGTGTGAAGTGATTCATTCATTTTTTTTTGTATTCTTTCAGCATTGTATTCTCCAGTAAATGTCATTGTATTTCATGCAGTGATATCCACCCCAGTATACCAAATTATCCATTTATTTCTATGTGTGTCTTTTTTCGTATGCCAGCAGTGTCTCATTCCTCTAATTTTTTCGCAGACTGTGTACCATTATTTTTGCCAGCAAATTTTTGTCGTATCAGTCACAGCAAGATTTTGTTGTAAGAATATACTAAGATAATGAATACGTGATTATGTGTTGTGTGCCCCGCCACTTGTAAGTGTTGTGTGCCCTGCCACTTGTAAGTGTTACCCTTGCCTCACCACTTGTAAGTGTTACACTTCCCGTTTTGTTCCTTTGTTTTATTTTTATTCATATTGTTCATATTTCTTTGAACAAATTCACTCTTAGTGTAATTTCAATTACTTTTAACGGAAAGTTTTTACTTTACCTGAGTAAATTGTTTTGCCTAATTTAAAATTTAAAGAGTTAAAGTGTTCAATCATTTTTTTTCTTCTATTTTTTTTTATTATTTAACCAAATTTTTTCCCAGTGAACTTTATTACTGCAGGAATTATTTTTGTTGCACTTGTTCTGCGTGAATTTTTGTTGAACTTGTTCTGCAGTGATTATTTTTTTTGAACTTTTCTGCAGTGAATTTTTTTTTTTTTTAACTTTTTTGCAGTAAATTTTTTTTGTTGCACTTGTTCGCAGGGAATTTTTTTTGTTGCACTTATTCTGCAGTAAATTTTTTGTTGCACTTTTTGCATAAAATTTTTTTTGTTGCATTTTTTTCTGCATGAATTTTTTGTTGCACTTGTTTTTCAGTAAATTTATTTTGTTGCATTTTTCTGCAGTAAATTTATTTTGTTGCACTTGTTCTGCAGTGAATTTTTTGTTGCACTTGTTCTGCAGTGAATTATTTTGTTGAACTTGTTCTGCAGGAATTTTATTTGTTGGACTTGTTTGCGGAATTATTTTGTTGCATTTTTTGCAGGAATTATTTTTGTTGCATTTGTTCGCGGAATTTTTTTGTTGCATTTGTTCTGCAGTGAATTTATTTTGTTGCCTTGTTCTCAGTGAATTATTTTCTTTTTTTATTTTTTTTGCATTTTTTTTCTCAGTTCTTACTGCACTTGTTTTTCATTTTTTTAAATTTCCCTGATATTTCTTTGCTTTTTTTTAAATTTTGTTTATGATTCTTAAAAAATTTTAAATTTCCCAGTTATCTCTCGTTGCATACAATTTATTTTTTTATTTTATACTTTTCTTTGTTTTAAAAATTTTTTAATTTAATTTCTTTATTACAAGAGTAAAGACAGCCATTTTGCATTTAATTCAGTCTCCAGAAAATATTTTTACTTGTATATTTAAGTAATTTTTTATCTTGGCCAACAGCCCTTTTACTTGAGTTGTCCTTCCTCTTCCCCTGTATTTTAAATATTTTTTTTTATTACTTCTCAGAAATTACTTGCTTTTTTTTATTTCAATTTTAGCATTTTTGTATCATTTTTTTTGGGTCATTATTTTTCCCTTATTTTTTTCTGGGTGAACTTTGCCTTATTTCACACCGTAATGATACTTTTGTGAATGTCCCCTCAGACCTTCAGGCTCTGTTGCCCTGTCATCATCCTCACCAGTTCCTTGGGACTGACAGACCGACCCAGACATGGATATAAGTTTACTCGTTTTCCCTTGGCTTTACCTTTATTAAATGGCCATGTACAAGTCTTGAAGCATGGTTTACTGTTTTCGTTCTCGGAAAATCTCTATTTGAAGGTCCCCCTTCAGAGGAAAAGTCTTATCAGCTTGCTAAAGAAGTCTTTATCGATCTCTGCTGCTGTTCATTTTGTTGTTTCCCCTTTGATATGCGTATTCGGGGAATTTTACTAATGGTCACAATATGGGGAACTGTTCGTTCTTTCCTTTTTTACAGTAAAAGTTGATCCTATGTCGTTCTTCGGGAACTTGTAAATGCTAACCATGACTAATGAATCGTTGAGGCCTTTACTGTTAGTTTAGAAAAAACTTTTATCATATTTATAAAGCGCCCCTCCTCACTTTTGCCCCTTTCGAGGTTAAACCATTCAAAAACCTTTTTTGCTAAAATCATTTTTGGGCTTTTAAAGAATAATGCCGCCGTTTCCCTTTTGCTTATGGGCTAACCCTCCACTGTGACGAGGGGAACCATTTACACCCCCAAATCATTACTTTCCCTTGTCCCCCCAGGGACTTTCCCTGTATCAAAAGTAATTTCCACCTATGCCTCGTTGCCCACCTTTGTTTGCGCCAAGAGACAAATCGTGGTCGTAAACCATCCCGCGATCCCAAGGCCCTGTAAGATTCGTTAAAACCCTGAGTATTCATGAAATTCCCTTAACCATGTCAGGGGAAAATGTTAAAACTGTGGTTTCCGTGGCCATATTGCAATTAATTGTCCTGATATTACCTAAGAGGCGTCGTACTGTGATGGTACCAGTCAGATTTCCCCTACTGTACTTATCATAGAATACATAACATAACTTGGTGCAATGTCTCTACAACCTCGTACCTGGGTTTTTCCCGTGGCCGTTCCAACCGCAGAACCCGTAGAGGAAACAACTCGTGGTTCTCAAACAAACCCAAAAGGGCCATTTTCCCAATTCGGGGTTTTTCGAGCCCCCCAGTAAAAACCGCCCCATGGTGACAGTAGGAAAAATGAGTCCCATCCCCGTTCACAATTCCTTTGAACCTTAACAGTCTCGAGAAGAAAAACCGTGATATTTTTGTTTCACAGATCTGACATGATGATTTTGGGGGAGAAGGGGGAACAAGTTTTTTCGGGATGACAATCCACCTTTTTGTTTGCAATAATTTCCCCCCCCCCCCCCCCCCAATGCAACCATAGGCCCTATAGTGCAAGCTTTTCATAATGCGCCCGTTCATTTGTTCATGGACTCGGGTCGCAAGTAAATATTATTAGGTCTATTTTG
The DNA here is from genome assembly GCF_026875155.1 of Cherax quadricarinatus. NCBI lineage: Eukaryota > Metazoa > Arthropoda > Malacostraca > Decapoda > Parastacidae > Cherax > Cherax quadricarinatus. The sequence continues at coordinate 4,034 of NW_026467638.1, forward strand.
TTTAAGGATAAGCAGTTAGAAGTACTTCTCGTAAACCCGACTCAGTGTCCTCCCTTAGGGAAAGTAGTGGTTCTCACCGCGTGCCCGAGGGGGGACTTCCCTCACCTTTTCTATCCAAGGTAGGTTCCTGCTTCCTTCCCTTTGGTTTTCGACCAATTTTTTTCCCCTGGTCCCTTCATGGGCTTTGCTTCCTGTGGACTTACCTTTGGGCTCGACCCTTAGATTCATCCCCAAATTGATGACTTGATCGCCCCATTCTGGGTTTCCCGTTGGATCAAATCTGTCATATGCTGCAGATATGATGTCGCTTAATCCTTAAAAGCCAATGCATTCTCCAGTCGTACCCAAGCGGTCAGGATGGAAATTTGTCACTCCCATCCGTGTTCCAATACTTTCAGATTTGCGGGTTAGTTTTCCTTTTGCCTCGGGTGCCCGAGGACACTCAGACTGCCTTGAGTGCACAACCTATCCTTGCAATGATGCTAGTTCGAGTGTAGTTTCTCCACAGGGGTGCCTTGTCAGAAAACGATTACTTAAACTTTAATGCCTCTTTGTTGATGTAACATGCCGTTTGAGAAAACGCTTGTTTTGGTATGCTCTCACAGAGTGTTGTTGTTGTTCCTAATTTCCGAGGGTGTAACGTCCTTTTTACAGTTTTTTCCTCAAGGTCAAAGGTTTATTTGTTAAACCCTTCCCTTACATGTTGAAAAAAGACGTAAGATCCATTTACTCCTTGCTAACACTTTGGGTCCCCGTGTTCGTTAGACAAATCCCAACCTCGTTAAACCTAGTTCACTATCCTTCCCCTGTTCGGTAGAGGTGAGTTGTCCCCTGACCAGTGGGTCGGTGCTTTTTCTCCCGGGGAGCCCTCATCCACTTCAGGATCAATCTGTTCCACCTTGAGGAGAAAACTTAGCTCCCACGGATTCCCAGATGAAGTCAAGCGTTTGTTGACTCTTTTGAACAAACGTGTAAACCATTCCCTTACCAGGTGAAAGGGGGGTATAAACGAATTATTGCCCCTCGTATTCCATTTGAACCGGTACAGCCCTATTACATCCTGCTACAGAATGCCTTTCAAAATTGCTGCGCAGAAAAATTTTGATCAATCAAATGCTTGAGATGGGTTATTGCACCTAGCAATTCACCTTGGAATGCACCCTTGATCCTAGTACCTAAGAAGGATGGTACTTTGGGCCCAGTGATTGATTTTGGGAAGTCAAATGCGAAAACATTCCAGATCATTTTCCCATCCTGTAGGGGTGACTTTTACGTAAAATCGGAGTACAAAGTTTTTAAACCCATGGATTTGTTACAAGGGTTTTGGAAAGTCCCTCTTCACGAGGACAGCCAAGGCAAACGCATTTCCACCACGGGCTTATCACTTCCCCCGTATGGCTTTTGGATTAGATCCCCCTACACGTTTCTAAAGCTCAGACTAATTCTTTAGAGGCTCATAGGTAATGCATTATGGTGTATTGGTGGACAAATCGTATGTCTAAAGACGGGATACACACTTGAAAAGGACTTGATGTAGTACTTTGGGAACTTGAAGAAGCCAATTTAAAGTCAAACTGTCAAAAAGTCAATTTTTCAGATCAAAATTAAGTTTCTTGGTAAATGCACTCCCAGAGGGGTTACGGACTGCCAAAAATAAAGTAACTGCTACTAAATTTTCAACACCAAAACGCTGATGCGTAAGATCCTTTGTGGGCTTAGCAGGTTTTTTTTAAACTTTCTTGCCCCAATTTTTTTTCCCTAGCTGCTCCTCTAATGATTGCTTTGAAAAGGGGTCTTTTGTTTGGGGCCTTCCATCAAGAAAGAGCATTCCAAAATCTAAAAAAAAAAAACAACATCTGTCCAATTTTGAAATTTCCCAATTTTTTTAAGCCCTTCTATTGACACTGAGCTAGTTCTATGGCATAGGGCCGTACTAGCCCCGAAGCCGATGGGAATACAACGCGTTGCTTTTTCAGCCCAGCCTTACAAAGGCTGAAAGAATTTACAGTACTAGCAAGAAGCTTTAGCAATTTTATGGTCTTTAAAGCATTCCCAGACATTATTTATCAGATTTTGTTCTGTCTTGCAGCCATGCTCCACTGTTACCCTTTATTCCAAACAAATAACCTAGGAAGGTTTGAAAGGGGCCTTGATTCCAAGAGTTTAATCCCACCTTTGAACACTTACTGGCAAGTCAAATTAGTCGCGATGCCCTTTCACGACATGTTTTAAAAAGTAATGCAGACCCTCCATTTATGTGAAGATGTAAAGTGCTCAAAGAAAAAAGACCCCTGTGGTCTGGTGTGATTCGATTCCTGCCCAGGGAAAATCTTTTTCTGACTGTGAACCACCAACCCCTCAGTGACTTGTCATGAACAAGAATTTTGTACGAACACCGAGTTGGGTCTCCTGCAAAGGTATACCATTTTGAATTCCCCCAGTCATAGTAAAAGTAGCCTTACGCAGTTCATGATGTCCCGGGGTTGCACACCCTGGTATGGACGTTCATTTAAAAAAAAGCCAGATTAAAACTTTTGGCTCGTATGGGAAATGATATTTCTGGATGTTTTGAAAAATTTTTGTCTGCATGCAAAAATAAAGGTTTAAAGCTAATGGCCCTAATCCATCCAAGTGTATCCAACTACTAGCGAACCCTGGGAAAGAGTTGCATAGATTTGTTAACTAATTTCCAAAGTTCCTCCCCAAGGGAACAAACCCTCTGTGTTTGGTAACCCCTTTCACCGTTTGTGGTTAGTTCCCTTTTCGATAAAGACTGCCGAACAGTAGCTAAAGCGTTTAAAAAAACGCTTATCTGCAGGCATACCACCCCCAAGCCCTATAACAGATAATGGAGGTGAAATTTTTAATGAATTCTTGAAAATTTTGCACCTTTTACAAGATTCTAAAACCACCTTGTTCCCCACACCGCCCCCAATGGTTAGGGAAGAGCCAATAGAAAGTATTGATGTTTAGGCCACATCAATCCCAACGTGAAATTGGGGAAGTTTACCTGAGTGCGTGGCTATAAAAATTTTGCTTACAATGTTTCTATAGGTGACATCCACATTATCATTTTACGGTGTAGATAAACGTTTGCCTTATGAGTTGTTATATTTTTAATCCGAAACCAAATTACAAACCCCCGATGATTTCATGCAATCGTCCCAGCTTAGCTCAAAGTGTTTTCAGAAGAAACCCTTTAAACACTTATAAATCAAAGCAGAATTTTCAAAAATCGCAAACATCGAGCAAAACCATCCCAAAAACAAAGTAGGTTCGAGGTTTGCGACTAATTTAAAAAAGTCTGCAAAGCCAAAACTTGATCAAAAGTTTGGGTCCCTTTTCGATTTGAAATATCATGGGAATAAGTATAAGGTTAGGAGTTTACTGGTCAGTATAAAGAACGCATTTAGATCATATGAAGTTTGTATGTATGATAATGGTTCCACCCCGATTAAAGTCACAGATTTTTCAATCCTCCCGATCCGTACTTTTCCCCTGATTCAGTCAGGACGATCAAACCCGAAAGTCGTTATTCCCTGTACCGACAGGTTTGGAAATCCTAAAATACATTTTTACTTCCAAATTTAGATTTGCCCCAAAATACAGCATGAGTTAGCCAATGAAAAGAGTTTGATCCTCCCAGAGTGAACCCATTCTGCTAGGGCAATCTTACCCGGCAGAGTTGGGGGGTTAAATTGTAAATAAAATTTAGTGAATAATTTCAGTATCACCTTTCAGTATTAAAAAATTTTTTTTTTTGTGTTCACGTTCTCTCCCCCAATTTTTGAGAGTAACGTCTAGATTTTTAGTGCACCCAATCTGTCTTTCTGTTAAACACTCTTTCTTTGTATATACTCCCTTCCCCGAACCGTAGATCACTGAAACAGACGATCTCAAATTTTTTTTTATCATTTTTTGTAATCTCAATGTTGAGTTTCAACTTGGTTTTATACGTTGGTTTCATTCGATGAGTTGTGCATATTTACCTTTTATTTTCATTACAGTTTCAGTTAGTAAATTCCATTCCAATGTTCATTATGTATGTATAAGTTCAATTGGTTTTTACTTGACATTGAAGAATCAGCCCCAAACCTATACCTGCCTCTCTGTTTGTATTAGTTGTATGTCGGGACGACATACGTTGTGCGCCGAGCTCTCAGTAGTAGTACCGTTACCCTAACCCCGTGTACCAGAGATGACTCACTACCAACCGTCTCTGCGTGAAACACTGTTGTATTCATTTGTGCTGCCACGCAGATTTTAAAACCCCCCCCTCACAATGGGTACGGGGGTTAGTCAGTCTTACGAAGGGGAGCAAGGGGGCAGGTCACGGGGTGTTTGGGCGCTTCACCATTATCCAATTACGTACTTTCCCCCTCGTGAGTATTCTTCCCCCCCACGTGTTCGAACCCCCCATGATATCCTTGCCCCTTTCTTTTCACCAGTCTCCTTTCCTCTGCCCATATAAACGCCAAATCTCCCCTTTCCTCTGCCTTTAAGCGCCAGTCTCCCCTTTTCCCCCTATATAAGCGCCGTTCCTGCCCCTGCCCATTACGCCCCGTCCCTTTCTCGCCTATATGCGCCCGTTCTTTTCCTCTGCCTATATAACCCAGTCCCTTGCCCCCTGCCTATATAAGCGCCAGTTTTCCTTGCCTCTGCCTATATAAGCGCCGTCTCCTTGCCCCCTTTCCTATATAAGCGCCGTCTCCTTGCCCCGCCTATATAAAAGGGCCCGTCTCCTTGCTCTGCCCATAAAGCGCCATTCTCCTTGCCTCGCCTATAAAGCGCCGTTTTCCTTGCCTCTGTTATGTAAGCGCCAGTCTCCTTGCCCGCCCAGTAAATGCCCGTCCCCCTTGCCCTTTTTATAAACCCAGTCCCTTGCCTTGCCTTTAAAAACGCCAGTTCCTTGCCTCTGCCTTAAAAAAGGCCAGTCTCCTTTCCCTGCCTTTTTAAGCGCGTCCCTTGCCTCGCCTATATAAGGCCCGTCTCCCTTTCCTCTCCTATATAAGTGCCGTTCCTTGCCCCTGCCTATATAAGCGCCATCTCCTTTGCCCCCTTTCCCAAATTTTAAACCCATCTTTTTTCCCCTTTCCATATAAGCCCGTCCCTTGCCCTGCCTATTAAACGCCCGTCTCCTTGCCTCTGCCTAAAAGCGCCAGTCTCCTTGCCTCGCTTAGAATCTCTACAACCAGTGCTGTAAACACCCCCTCAAGGCTGGGGACTGATTACCTATCTTTTTTATATAGTTTTTCGTTTCTTATTGTTCCCAGAATCTGTATTGATAAAGCCCCTGGATGGCAAATGTCCAGTAAAGTAACCCAAAGTTGCCAATAATAAAAATAATAAAAATTAAAAAATAATAATAATATAATATAATAAAAATAAAAAAAATAATAATAAAATTTAAAAATGTGTGATGGGCAGAAAATAAAAGAAGATCCAGTAACCATAAGGACTCCTAACATCAAAGGGAGAGCGAATAAACAGGAAAAATTTGGGGTCTGCCAGCCCGGGGCCCCCCCCCACACCCCCCCGAAAAACCACCACAACACACGACAGCGACAACAAAATGGCCGCCGTACGTCCCGTAACTCTTCCGTATTGATGTCAAAAGACACCGACCCAGAAATAGCTAAATCCTTTTCATTCAGAAACCAAACGATCCCAAAAAAATCAAGAAATGCAGGAACTAAAGGCTAGCAATGCAGATTCCTCAAAAAGATCACTGTCTAGAACATAAAAAAGACACTCTAAACAACAAAGCAAACCCCACCCGGTCCCTATTTTTTTATAATCAAAAAAGAAGCGCTAAGCCACAAGGCTATACAGCGCCCGGTCCCTAGACACCATAACCCTAAAAGACCCCGTCACCCCTAAATTTTACCAACATTACGAGGAAAGATCAGAGTGGGCCAACAAAATTTCCCAAATTCAAACCAACTTCCAAGACCATAATGACCCAACAGCACTATTGACGCTGTTTTTTAGTTAACAGAAACATCTCCCACCCACATCACCCCAAAAGCCGAAGGGACCACCCTACCTTATCAAGGACCCCTTTTGCCTTAAATAGTGTGATAACTTAAAGGATTGCAAATGGAGGGGGATCATGCAGGTAAAAAAACAGTGCTGTTTAAAAATTCAAACTAGCTTACAAAGAAAAACCTACTAAAAAATCTATTTTTGAAAACTGATGTTTCGTCAAGAGTGCCTTACCAAAAGGACAAAACCTTTTTTATCGGCTAAGAAAATGTGCTATGCCCAAAAACCACCCGTGGTTTGTGAGGGGTGGAAAAAAAAAAGCAGTAGGAACAGCCCACTGGGGAAAAAAAATACTTCATCTCCACAGAACATGACCTTAAAACATTCCTAAGTGAGGCTGGACTAACAGAATCAGAATAAAGTGAGATAATACCCAAAGTCCCCCGTTAGTGTTATATTGTCATAAATTTTGTGCCCCCCTAAAATTCTAATACTCCAACTACTTTTAATTGTCATTGTTGTACTCAACGACCATTCTACCTCATAGTCTTAATTGTATTAAATATCTACAAAAATCTATCTCCTTTTTTACAACTTACCACATCACTGTTCCATCTTATTTTTTTATAAACTAACCATAACTTGTCTTCAATAATTCTCCCTCACTTTAAAAAATACTCAATTGCCCAATTTTATTCTAAATCCCTATTTTGCCCAATTTTTTCTTTAAACTATATTGATCAAACTTATTGTAAACTTCTTTTATTGACCATTTTTATTCCATACTTTTTAACCTAGTATTTTCAACTACAACCTTTTATTCATCCTGTCTACCATCTTCTAGCATATTATAACCAAGTCATTGCCATTTTTATTTTTTATCAATTTTTTTTTTTATTATTTTGCTACCTTAATTTGTGTATTTTATCCTGTCAAAATTTTAAATTTTAATTATACTCTAATTCTTGTAAACAACTTATTAAGACCTTAGTGCATTTTCAATTGAGAGTCTTGTTCCTTTATTATAATATTAGATTAATCACAGTTTTACTCTAGCTCATTCTAGCTCAATACATATCAATACCAAATTCACTATACTAGACCATAGTGCAATTACTAGTGAGGGGACTGGTGCTATTTGTAATTTGTATTTTATATTATTAGACTAAAGTTGTTGTACTTAAGCTCTTTCTAGCTCAATACATAGTAAATACCAAATTCACTATATTAGACCATAGTGCAATTACTAGTGAGAGACTGGTGCTACTTTTAATTTGTATTTTTATATTATTAGATTAAATTCAGTTGTACCATAGCTCATTCAAACTCAAGACATAGTCAATACCAAATTCACTATATTAGACCATAGTGCAATTACTAGTGAGAGACGGGTGCTATTTTTAATTTGTACTTTTATATTATTAGATTAAACCTATTGTACTTTACCCTCACTCTAGCTCAAAACATAGACTCCACAAAAGTCATTATATTAGACCTTAGTGCAATTACAAGTGAGAGTCTTGTTCTTTTTTTTAATTTGTTATTTTTATTTTACTAGTTTTATACCTAGTTGTACTTTGTTCATTCCAGCACAACACATAGACAACATCAACTTCATTATGTGTAGTAGTGACTATACCCTACATGACCAAAATACTCTAGCTATATACTTTTTCCAAACTTCCAACCACTACAGATATCAGTAGTTAGAACTCAACACACAACTCAGGATATACATAACCATAATTTTAAACCTAGAAGATGATTGATCACGTTGACCCTGATCTAAAACCTCCATAATCTGACACCCAATCAAAACCTATTGGAAAGTAACTGCCTTTATTACACAGCATCACAAGCCAGCACTATCCTAAACAATGATAAAAGTCTATCAGTACTTAACTACATCAGGTCCTTAAGCAAACCTATGATGACATTTCCCAGCACTCTTGAATCACTAAAGACACCCTTCTCCTGCATTATTCTTACGAGACCTGGCTTAAGCAGGACAAAAATAGATATCTACCCTCTACCAGGATACAAGCAATTCACAACTGCAGAACAAACCAAGTTGGGGGTGGTATTGCAATCTATTACTCTAACCAATTATCTTGTCTTAGCACCACTTGCTTTAGTATGAATATGGGAATACATTTTTGCTAATTTTACTGTAAAAAAAACCCTTTAAAACGCCTATAACAATCGGTGCCATTTACCGGGTACCTCACACAAACATCCCAAATTTCAGTAAGAAATTAAAGTCCACTATTATAAACAGACAAAGAATAAGCACCACCTTCTCTTAGCTGGAGACTTCAACATCAACCTTGGCTTTCTGGATGATCAAACCTGTAACTGATTTCATCACAATATGAACAACACCTTCTCATACCAACAATAACTAAAACAACCAGGCTTACTGAGACAAGTGCAACCATAAAAGACCACATATGGACTAATATACTAACCCCCCTTAAATCAGGGATAAATCACAGATAGCCACAACCACTACCCTTTCCTTCCTCCCGA